>MU397287.1:0-293453 GCA_022578865.1 Xylaria sp. FL0043
TTTTTAAATATATAATTTAATAAAAATATAAAATAAAAAAAATATTTAGTTAAATTTAAAAAAAAACTTAATATTTAAATATATATAATAATTAAATTATAAAATTTAATATAAAATAATAATATATTTAAAGCAAAGTAAGTTTATTTAATAATAATTTATAATATATTAATATATAATATAATAATATAATATAAGTTTTTTAAAAAAAATAAAATATAAAATATTATTAATATTTTAATAATTATTTAAAATAAATATTTTAAATAAATAACTAACGTTTTTAAAGCTATTTTTATAAAATATTTAAAAACTAAACTAAAAGTTTTACCGATAAATTTATATTTTAATAATAAAATTATAATAAATAAAAGTTAATTATATAATATAGTTTATAATAAAATTATTAATAAAGCTATTAATAAAATAAAAACGCTGCTATAAATAATAAAAAAAAAAAAAACTAAAATTTAAACTAAAAACAAGCTTTTAAAAAAAAAATAATTTTTATTAATAATAACTTTATAAAGCTAAATTATTAATAAAAAAAGTAGTTAAAAAAATAAAAGCTTAAAAAAATATTTTAAAAAAAATAAAAAAACTATTAATATTATATTAAAATAAAATATAATTATTTAATTTTAGCCGAGCAAAAGTTTAGCAGAAATAATATATTTAAAAAATATAAAAGTTTATTAAAATATAAAGCAGCGTTAATTATTTAAATTTATACTAGAAAAATAAAACTAAAAACGTTTTTATATAAAAAAAAAGTTTTTAGGTTTTTAATCCTGCTTTATAAGTGCGCAAAAAAAAAAAAAAACGTTTTAATATATTATTTTTAAATATAAATTTTTTAAAAAAAAAAAAAATATTTTAATTAAAAACTTAGTAAATATTTTATTATTTAATAATAAAAACTTAAAAATAATTATAAAAAACTTTAAAATTATAGGCTTTATTGCGAGGTAATTAATAAATATTAATAAAATAACTATATATAATAAAACAGTAAAAAAAAAAAAAATTAAAAAAAAAGAAAAAAAAAAAAAAAAAAAAATATTATAATAAAGTTAAAAAAACTTTATTAAAAATACACTTAAATAAAAAAATAAACTTATTATGTTTTTTTTAAAAATAAAAACTATAAAAACCTTTAAAAAAAATTTTATTTATTTTAATTTTATTTTATTTTTTATTAATTAATTAAATAATAAAAACTAACTTTTATAAAAACAAAAAATATTTAAGTAATAAGCGATATATTATATAAGGTTTTTATTTAGCTTTTATATAGTTTTACTTATAAATATATATATATAAAAAAACTATACTGCCTCGTAATAATATAATAAGTTATTTAATAATAATAAATAAATTAATTATATAATTATTATTAAATTATTTTTATTTATTATTATATATATTTAATTTTTTTTAAAATTTTATTTTAAAATATAATATTATAAATTATTATATAAATAAAAAAATATTTTTACTTGCGCTATTAATTTATTATTTTTTTACCGGAAATTTTATATTATTAAACTTTATAAAAATTAAAGCTAAAAATATTAATATTTTATTATTTAAAATTATTTTATTAATAACTATTAATTTTTTTATATTTTAAAAACTTTTAAATTATAATATATATATAGTTTTTTTTTTTATTTTTTTATTTTTTTTTTTTTATATAATTTATTTTATATTATATAATTATTATTATAATTTATATATTTTTTTTTAGCTTTTATTTTTTTTATAAAATATTTTTTTTTATTTTTTTAATATTTAAAAATAATATAATATTTATATTTAACGTTTTTTAAATAAAATTTTATAATATATTTAAACTTATAATAATTATAATATTATATAACTTTTAGTTTTTTTATAAAAAATTTATAATTAAATAATTATATTTTTTATATTAAGCTATTAATATATTTTATTATTATATAGTTATTATTATTATATAGTTATAATTTTTAAATATATTTCGGTCGCATTTTAGAAAAAATAATTATAATATAATTAAATTAATTTAAATTAATTAAAATTTTTTTTATTAAACGTTTTTATATTTATTATATATATACGCATATTATAATTAATATTACTATATATATTATAGCGCCGCGCGCGTTTAAATGTTTTTACCGGATAATTATTATTTTTATTATTTTTTTAATTTATCGAACTATTATTTTTTTTAAAAACTTAAAAATTTATTTTTTCGTAAAAAATAAATACTTTTTTAGTTTATAACTATTTATTTTTTATTTTTTAACGTTTATTAAATATATAGTTAACTTTTTTAAGCTTAATTATTTAATTATATATTAATATTTATAAATATATTATTTAATATATAACTTTTAATAATAAAATTATAATATTAATTATTTTACTTAAAAAGCTATTTTTATATTTAAAAATTTATTTTTTTAAAAAAATAAATTATAAAATAGTTTTTTAAATATTAATAAAAATTTTTAAAATTTAAATAATCGAAAATAACTTAAAAAATAATAATAATATAAAAATAATTAAAACAATATTTAGCTATAAAATTATAATTTTTAAATTAAAAAAAATAAAGCTAATAATTTTAAACTTAATTATAATATTTTTAAGCGTTATTAACTTTATATATATTTTATAAAACGCCGGAAAAAATTTTTTTTTAAAAATATAAGTTATATTTATACGTATAAAATTTCCAATTTTAATATTATACGCTTTTTTTAATAAGCTAAAATATATTATATTTAAAAGCTAAAACTTATAAAAAAAATATGCAAATATTATTTTAATATAAATATTATTTTATATATAATAATTTTTAAATTTTTTTAAATAATAATTTTTATAACTATTAAAAATAAAAAAACGTTTTATTTTAATTATATATAATTTAATATATTTATTAAAATATTTAATTTATTTTAAACCGAGGTTATTAATAATTTAATTATTATTTAAAACTATAATTTATTAATTAAATAATAAAAAGCTATTATAATATTAAAAAATAAAATAAGTTTTTTTTTTTAATATAATAAAAAATAATATTATTTAATTATAAAAATTAATTAAATAAATAGCTATAAATTAATTTTAATTATTTTATTAAGTTTACTTAAATTTATTTTGCTTTTTAATATTTATTATAATTATATTAATTATAATTATATTTATTATAAATTTTATTTTATTAAAATTATAAATATTTTTTTCTACAATATTTTTATATATAATAATTATTATTACGCGCTTATAATATATATTATATATATTAAAATTTTTATAAAAAATTTAATTATAATTAATTTAATAGTTTAAACGCGTTTTAATAGCTAAATAATAATTTATAAAGCGCGTCGTTTAATATTTTCCGACCGAAAAAGTTTTACGTTTAAATAATAATTAATTAACTATATTTTTAATATAATATATTTAAAGCAAAAATATTTATATATTTAAGTCGAAAATAAATAAAATAATCGTTTATTTTTTAGCTTTTATAAATTTTATATTTATATTTTTAATTTTATGCTTAAATATAATACCGTTAATTTTGCGGCGAAAAAAAATATTTAAAACGTTATATATTTTTATAAATATCGTAATATAAAGTTTAAAGTTTCGTTTAAAAACGCAAACAGCAGTTTATATTTTAGTTTTTTATAACGCGTTATTTATTATTATAAGTAAAAAAACTAAAATTAAAATAATAAAAAGTTAAAATTTTTAAAATCATGACTATATAGTAATAATAATTATATAATAATAAAATATATTATTATAAATAATTTTAGTTATTATAAAATTATTTAAATATATTATAATAAAAATAAATTTTATTTTTATATTTTTTAGCATTATTTTTTTATATTATATAATTTTTAAATGTTTATTACGCAGTAGTTATAATAACGTTTTATTAAAATATATTTTTTAAATTTACTTTATAAATATTCCTTTAATTATTATTTTAACCTTTTTATTTTATATTTTTATATTTTTTTCGAAAGTTTTAATAATTTATTTTTTATTATTAGCTTTTTTAAGCACCGTATTTTTAAATATAATTATTATATTATCGCTTTATAACTTTTTAATTATTATTATATTATTTTTAGCTAAAGCTATATTTATAGCTTTAATAATATTTATTAGCCTTTTTTTTTTTAAGTTATTTAATTAATTATTTATTTTAACTAAAAATTTTTTATTATTTTTTATAAGCCTAGTTTTATTAATATAACTTAATTATATAATTATTATTATTTACGCTTAACTTTTAATTAAATTTATTATCGTTAATATAAACATTTATTTAAAAGTTTTTTATAAAACTTTATTTAAATCATAATATATAAATAATCGGTTTTTTTTATTATTTTTTATTATTTTAATTATTTATTTTTTATTAATTAATTTTATAATAATTATTATTTATTTTTTTTTGATTTATTTTATATAAATATTTTAAATCGTATATAATAACTATATTTTTTTTACGTTTTTTTAAAAAAAAAGTCTTTTATTTATTTTATTATTTAATATTAGCCGTAGTATAAGTTTTAACACTTTATTTATAATATTTTTTAAACCCGCGAGCTTTTTAACAATATATTTTCTATAAAAACGCTGCTAAATTATAATTACGTTGCTAATAAGTTTTAGTTGCGCGTTTATCGCGTTTTTAATAAATAAATCGTTTATTATTATTAATAAAATTCCTGCGTTGCTTATTATTTACAATATAAATATAACTTTTTTATTAAGTATAGTTTTTTTTTTTAAATTTAATAATCGTAATTATTTAATATTATTTTATAAACTTGTGAAATTATAAATATATCGCTTTATTATTCCTATATTAATTATTTAAATTATTTATAATTATAATAATAAAAATATAAAAATCGTTTAAAAATAAACTATTAAATTATTTAATTAAAAATATAAACAATAAACTATAAGCAGTAATTATAGCGCGCAAATAATATATTAAATATTAAAATAGCTAAAAATTATACTTTTATATAGCCAGCCTTTTAACCTTTTAAATTTTATTTTTTTCAATTTATTTAAGTAAGAAATAGCTGCGTAATTGGCTATTAAAGCGAAAGGGTAAAAATGAACGGTTCTAAATTTGGTGGGTCAAAAAGCCGACCGGTCGGGACTTTTTTGGAGTGACTGTAAGTAGCCCCATCAGTTACCGCATCCGTATTTCCCGATCTGCCATAATTGGTTAACCGCAGTACAAATCTCAAGACTCGGGTTGCGAATATCACATACAACCTACACCAGGTGTATGCAAATCGTACTGCGCCGTAGCTAATCTGCACGTAACTACAATGGCCCACTGCCAGCTCGGGGAGAAGCAATCTTCAAGTCACACTAATCTGTAGTGAGGATTTCTTGAAGCCTGGGCTCGTGAGAGTCGAAAATACCACGGTCCCTGTCTGTACTGCCTCTTCTGCTTCGACCGCACTGTCTTCTGATACGATGATTCCTCTCATGAGAGAGGTCCTCGTCCTTCAGCAGTCGCCTGCTTGATTTCACGTTGACTCGATTATAGGAATAGCTATGCCAACGTTGAATGAAAAGCAACCTCTTCATGTTGAGCCCGGCTTCATTTCTTAGAACTACACATGCAACGAGAAAACGAGCCTGGATCCAGGCCTCAAGGAGAAGATGCGAGCGCAGATACTAGAGCGACATCATGTTCGCTACGTCCATATCTTGTCCCAGAGCGCTGGCAGTGGCCGATACGACGCCGACTTCGCCGGTGAGATGGAGAGCATGGGTTGCACTGTCAAACTCGTTCAAGGCGACGTCACGGGTGCTCTTGATGTGGCCTGCGCTGTGAATGGAACAGTGGTGCCACCGAAGTGTATGATACACTTGTCCATGATGCAGCGTGATCAGATGTTCGATGGGATGAATCTTGAGGTTTGGAATGCCGTTCACTATCCAGCCTAAGGCGCAGGGTACAAGGAACTGAAATATAATTTCAGATAAACCCCCCTATTCAGCTCTTTGTCCAGCACGGTAGCGCAAGTAGGCCAGTCAAACTACTCCAGCGTGAACATGTTTAGACAAGCGCCAGAAGCATCATCTTAGGGTTTGTGCCGACAACGCCCTTCAGCAGCGTCGACAGGAGCACACTGATACGCAGCGACGTCCGGCTAGCAACCTACCACAACGCGCGCGACATCAATGCCAAGACGACGTCGACGAACAAAGCCTGACCGCGTTGCTCGCATCGCTTAGCAAGGACGTGGCGCAGATCGGTGTCAGGCGAGACCACGGCTGCGCTCGCAACTGAGCACGGAAGGAAGCTGTTCAGTGTCCTTCTGATCATAGACCGGTATGTCAACATCAAGGCTACCATGGCTGACTCAGGCCTCGACTCGATCGTCAGTGTCGAGCTGAATTTTGCTTCGATATCAGTACGATGGCAATGCTGAGCGCTGGCACGCTGGAGGCGCAGGTAATATCAGCCATAACTAAAATGCATCTTCACGGCCAATAGTGTGTTGACCTGCATTCCCGATAATGAAATGGTCGAATCGAAGCCAAGCGTGAGTGTGATCGGAGAGGCCCGATGGGATACTGTGCATTTTTCAATCGAAGCCTAGCTAACCATTGGCCGACTTTGCCGGAGAAATTTCAAGTCGCTCACTCTCGGCACGCGCCCATGCATTTCCGATAAAGAAGTGGGCGAATCAGATTGTCGCTTTGCAGAGTAATACGCCCTCTGCGTAGTATCTAAGGTACCAATATGCAATTCCATAGCCTTCATTAAGGAGGTACGGTGATGAAATCCTTCCTGGCGCGCTCTGCCTGAACTGTACAGCCTGCACTCGGGTTGACAATGTATGTCTATGACTGAGATCTAAATATTTAGTGATCGAATTCCTCATACCTCTTCTGCCTTTCCCAACAGAATCCGCCGTCACTGCGATACTACAGCCATGGCTTCATCAAAAAGGCAGTTCCCTCCCAGCGAGTGGTTACAGCGTAAGGCTACCATTCGGAATATGTATCTTATCGAGAAACGATCCTTGAATGACATAGTACGAGCGCTTGCGTGTGAAGATTTTCATCCAAAGTAAGACGTCTCTATCATTTGAATTATTTATACTATATAGGCTATAACTGACGTGCCGATAGCAAACACCAGCTTGAATATCAGATCAAGTTGTGGGGGTTCAACAAAAAAAATATCCCGAAGTCACTTGCTGATGCAACCTGGCGATATATCGGCTACGAGATCGCTAACCGCAAAGCTCGGGGCGAGAATGCTGAAGTTGTTCTCTTCGGCCAAATTCAAGACAAAAAGAAGGTAGAGATAGAAACTAGGAGGTATTTTCGCTTTCGGTATGGTGGCGGTAAGTTGGGGAGCTTTCGTCAATTTGCCTTACCTGGTGCTAAACAAGTCGCTGCCGCAGAACCTATTCCAATGCCGCCCGATGGTGTAGATATCCTTCTTCGTATACCCTCTGGCCAGCAACCAATCCCATGGCCGCTATGTCTCCCATGGCTGCAATTTCAGTCAAGATACGTAACTGGTAGGAATCCATTTACAAATTGTGACGCTGTGGTAGAGTTGACGCTTGTACCGTCTAGGGCTCCCGCTGAGGGCTGCAAAATACAACCTACAGCAAGACAGCGCTGTAGTTCAGAATTCAGTACTTACCGTTGTATCGACTATTATTATTGGGCATCCTCTTACTAGCCCCTTTGAATCTCTAACGGAGTCCAGCTTGGTCTCTCTTCTCAAAACGACAATGCCTGAATCATACCCCGACGAAGCCCCTAGGCGGGCAAAAGTTATTGCACGAGGGTGGAGTAAGCAAGCTTCGGAAGAATTGGTTATGATTCTTCTATATTACCTTTCGAACAAAGCGCGGATTTCGCGTGCAAAGTGGGACATTATCTACGAGATAATAGAGCGCTCTGGCGTGATGTCAGCAGCAATAAAAATCAACGACTCAGTTACACTGCTTGCAGTCCGAGAGTCCTTGTTTCAGTTGTCCTTTGAAGCCATCTTAGATCCTTCACCCCATGGGATAGGCTATATTGGCGCCACCAGGCCAAAGATACTGAAGCTTGTAAAATGGCTCTTAAGGTCAGGTCAGCACCCTGATACCGGTATTGACTTTCTCGGAGTTTACGGCATCCCGAACCACGTCGCCCCTCTGCAAATTGCAGCTCGGTCATGCTCTAAAGATCTATTAGTGGCTCTTCTCGAAAAAGGGGCAAATCCAGACTTAGTCCCACGGTTCCCGCAGCCACTAATGAACCCTAATCGATTTGATCCTACGATATGGAGCATGCCACCAATATTCGTTGCGGCTCACTCTGCTCGTCAAGCTGATGATCTTGGCTGTATAGATCTTCTCCTATCGTCCGGAGCTACGATTTACTACAATCGCTCGTCAAGTTATGGCTTTCTTTCTAGAGTTACCTTCTTGAGCCTGCTCGCTGGTAAAAAGGAAGAAGGCATCGCCCTTGATATTATAAAATTGCTGGCGACTAGGCCTATGGGCGTCGCATATCTCGAAGCAGCCAAATCTTCCGACTCTGCCGATACCGCAATATCTGCAGCGTCAAGAGGGAATCTCGAGATCATAAAACTCTTACATTATAATGGCTTCGACGTGACTAAAGCTAACGAGTTCGGGTTGACTGCCTTACATGCGGCGGCTGACGGAGGTCATGTCAAATGCTGTGAGTTCCTCCTAAATTGCGGCATTGACAAAATCAATCGCCGCGATTTTGTTTGTCCTTCTCCGGTCCATCTCGCGTGCTTTCAAAACCACATCGAAGTTGTCAAACTTTTGCACGGTCAAGGTGCCTCTATTGATGAACAACCTCCGGTCCCACAGAGCTCGTGGGACCTCCTTTTCGAACGGTACTTCTGCTATGGCAAGTGGCACATCTTAACAGAGGAAGCTGCTTTCGCTAGGCAGATTCAGTCGCCTATCGAAGCTGTACTTGGCGAAGGACGCATATTCAATCATGATATTCTACCACCATTTGAATCCCGTGAATGGAGCTCACGGGGACCATTGGTCTCATATCTCTTGCGTTATGGTTCAACAATTCCATTACTGGCAGCATCGCGTGCTGCTAGTCACCGTGATAAAGAGCTGTTATCCGTGGCTTTGGCAGCCGGGGCCGATCCGAATTATCCGGGATCCAATAGCAAGACACCACTTTCTCTAGCCCTCGGCTTTGAAAAGTTCTATTCATTTGAGGCAAGCATGCCAGAAGTTGAAGATGCGATTCAAATTGCAAAGATGTTGCTTACAGCTGGAGCAGAAGCCACCAAATCAGACGCGGTTAGAGCAATACGATTTAACGATTGTGATTTGGTGAAGGAGATGCTCGGACGTACCCTACTGGCCCCATCTGCTTCTTCTGGATGTGCAGATGAGACTACTCTGCTTGAGGCGGCTTTACTTAGTGGCAATTCGTGTATTATCAAGGAAGTGTTGAAGTACGATTCAACTCGGTACAGTCCAGGAGCGCTCTGCGCCGCGACTTTTCAAGCTGCCACAGGTGAAGTTGATCCGAATATTGTTCATCAGCTTCTTCGATACCGGAATCCCGACTCGACATCTCGAGAGTCTCTCACATTAGAGACAACTGCTGTGGGTATTGCAGCATGTTATGAGACTCCAACGATCTTGGAGCTTCTTCTTTCCCACATACCAGTTTTCCATTCGTCTTATTTCCCATCTCGCTATCTTGACAGAATTTCTGTAAGGGAAACTCTTGAAACAGTGTTGGTCAAAGGCACAAAGCCTTTCTGGCATAGTGATCGGGATGAGATATGCTCAGTCTTGATCTACGCGCTTGAATCAACCCCCAATGTCATGACCAAATTATTGGACCAAGGATATAAATTTGACTGGAAGGCGGTCACTAATGCCGCGTGCTTGAACAGGGAAGAGCAGTACCTGGATCTGATCGCGGACCAGCCAATATTATGGTATGATGAAGATGACACCGATGAATACGACGCCAATGGAGCCCTACATTTTGCAATACACTCAGGGAATAACAATCTAGTTCAATCTCTTTTGAAGATATATCAGACGGTTGGCAGCGGAAAGCTTGGGCTTGGCTGTCGCGATGGACTTCTTCAAGTGGCAATTGAAGTAGGAAACTCGGAAATATTTGATACCATAATAGAAGCGGGAATTAGCCCACATGCACCAGCGAGTGACTCCTGGGGCATGACAGCACTGCAAGCTGCTGCAATCCATAACCGCGTGGGCCTCGCAAAGCGTTTAATTGATCTCAAAGTAGATATTAACGCACCTGGTTCAAGGAAGTCAGGCCGGACAGCATTGGAAGGTGCAGCAGAATACGGCCATATCGACTTGATTAAGCTTCTACTAGACTCCGGGGTAGAAACTAACGGATCAGGTCAATTTCAATATCTCCGTGCCATTGGCCTTGCATCGTTTAACTGCCATCATGTAGCTGCAGATATGCTAAAATCGCATCGAAAGCTGACTGCAGAGGACCTGCTTATCTTGGAAGGCAAATCGCTTTTAGAGGGATGTTATGGGTGGCTCGATTCCGAAAGTGAAGACGGACGCGAAAGTGTGGGTGAGGACGAGGTCGAAGATGATGATGATTCAGCCCATCCAGTAGATGGGACGCTTGATGGTGATACTACAGTCATACACACCGAGGATGCCGGGCTTAGTCAAGAGGGGAATTGCCAATCACTTCAAATCGACAGAGACGAGACTCTACTTTCCCACGACGACGAAACCAACGGACACAACCCGGAAGTCTCTGAAGACTATCAGCTCAGACGGGAATTGAGCCCAGTCTTAGACATCACGGCACCATCGGAAGGTATCTACGATTTCGACTACCCATTATTCGGGATTTGTGATATGGAAGATCCTAGTTACGAAAATCCGTGATTGATATCTAGTGGTACCAGTGCCAAAGCGTCTCATAAGGGGGGAGCTTGGCTCTATTGAAATGTTTCCTTTCTACTTAGCATGAGCAGTTACACACTACTTTGTTAATGGTGCTATCATACTTGACAGGCCCGACAGCTGTCAGTTTATACACCGAGATAGGTACAAAATAGGGGAGCGAGCTTAGTCATCAACTTATCAAGTTAGTAAGGGATGCATACAGAGAGACTAGGCGATACCTTTAACATTAATTCCGTGCTCGCTTCACTATATAGCAATGGCAAAGCTCTCTTGTCACTTATAGCTAGCTAACTGGTACTTTGGGTTCTTGTTTTCTGTACGACAAGTAGGACAAACCCCTATTTTATTGTCTGGGAAGATATCTACAGCACCCCACGTCCTAGGACTATGAGAGCTTCGGAGCTTTCTTTCCCCACACATTACTCGCGTCAGCATGCTGTTATCTCCGCATCTATTACACGTGGAAGCGCGCCTCATATTAACAACATCGACTCTCCAGATTAGACGTGAAGAGACACGTAATAGGTCAATGGTCATGAGTTGCCAGATCTCTCATTAGTGAGCGCATCTCCATACTGAGCATTTCCTCTCGTCGCGCCGTAGCTGTCTTGATGCGGCACGTTAAGCTGACTTAGAACCAGCTTCAGAATCAATTACAAGTCCGGCGTCTTATGAGACCTTGTACCCTGATAAAATTAAAAACGGATGGATGTTCACGTCTGCAGACAATAGCTAAAACGATTGTATATGATATTGATGAGTGAAATTCACACTGGAGGGTTTCCGTATTGTATTGTAGTGCTTTGTATTAGACTGCGTTGAAAATCAGAAGAAGGAAGTCGCAAAATGTCTTCGGCACCTTGTGCTCCGCGGATGCCATAGGCATTGGCACTCACTACTAGCTTAGCTGGGCTCATTGCCCCACACCGCCGGAAAGATGCGGCGCCGTCATCCTCGCGGGCGGTCCGGGCACGAATGGAAATCGGCCATTCCATCTTTCCCATCTTCTAGAGGACGCGTCGGCACCTAGGACGAGAGGTTGTCTCGAGCCGAGCAAACACCCTCCTTCACCCCCCTTACCTACCTACTTTACTGCGCCCGACCAATGTTCGCAGCACCTCTCACACCCACTTAACTATCCACATCTACCACATGCACATACACACACACACACGCAGAGTCACTACCTAGGTAATAAAAAAGACCGAGTCAAGCGGTGAGGGTGCCGCGTCAGATGACCTGTCATAAAATGCGGTAATTTCTCTTTCTCTCTCCCCTTGGCCAATCCATCTATCCCATCGATGTCGTAACGATTATGTATTATGTGTTGGGAAACCTCGCCAGGGCGCGGACCTTTGTCACTTAGGGGGAAAGCGTATGTAAGCGTCGGTAGGACGTTTATCACTTAGGGGTAAAGCGCTGGGAGCAGACGGTGAGGAGGTTTGTCACTTAGGGGGAAAGCTTCGGGTCAATGCGGCCTCTCTTTTTTTTTTTTTTTCTGGGTTGAGTGAGTTGTACAGTTGGCACAAAAGTTGGCAAATTAGTTAGTACGGTAAGTCTCCCCCACACCCTCTTACGACGGCTGAGATTTCAGAGGGTAATCTGCATCATGCGTAGAGAAGGGTATCGGTAGATTTCGAAGTGATAGAAAATAAATAGGTGTTGCAAAGAGAGAGAATTGCATTTATTTATATTTTGCCCTTTTCACAAAAAGAGCTAGGTCCATCTACGCTTCGTGGTCGGTAGACTAGGGTAGTTGCTGGTTAGGCACGGTAACATCGTTACCGGCATTCACTAGTAGAGCCGATAACGCTCCCCTAGCTGGGGGGTGGGGGTTGTGATGGCGGGTCAAATAGGAGGCTACCTTACCTGCTTAGTGTAACCAACAAGCGAATAACAGCTCTCGGCTTGTCTGCTTCTGGCAAGTCTACATACTTAGCCGGGAGGCCGCCCTGCCCTTGCGCTTGCATTCAATGTTGCTTTGCCGCCCTAAGCCGAGCCTACTGGAATTATCTATCTATACCTACCTGTTGGTAAAGGCATTGGAGAAGGGGGAAGGATGATTGTATTTATATGTAAGAAAAATGACATCGTGTATTCATTCGATGGAGATAAGAAGGGTTGTCATATCGCTACCCCGAGCTTCCTCATCTATAACACGGCTGAGAGATGGGTTTGGAGAAAAGTGCTGGATACGGTTCCGCTACGGTTCAACGCTATTTGCGGGATAGCGGATGGAATGCTTCTAGAACAAGTAACAAAGGTGCATCCCTACAGGCTATTACAACAATGCTACAGGAGTACTGAGTAAAAGAGGCGAGCCTACTGCAGCTGCAGGGGTGACACCCCCGGGATCTGCATTATCAGATTTATACTAAGGAAGGTCGATCGGCTGTAGTGCAAGAAAGAGCGTTGGTTCGCAATAGTGCCCTTTCGAGAGTGGAAGGCTTCAAGACGTCAGACGTGCTGAGTTATCGGTCAGTTAGGTAGTCTTTGTCAGGTGGCCTGCCCAAGTACCTAAATAGCGTTGTCTCTAGCCGCGTATTTAAGAAAGTCAATTCCCACCCCCCACGACTCTCTTGTCGATAAATCTCCAACGGCGCGAATTAAAACATCGCTTCTTTCTTTCTTTCATTCTTTATTCGTCCTGTCCTTTCTGCTCTGTTCTTCACAGCTACCCAACGGTGCTCTTGATTCAGGCTGCATTGCTCCTTTGACGGGACTATACATACCCAGTTCCTTCACGTCGCTACCAACATCTACCAAGCATGAACACCTCCATGGTAAAATCTAAATTCCTCTCCCACCCGGAGGATATTGGAGTGGTGGCCGTGGGCTTTAGTGGTGGCCAAGTAAGAAATCCCCAGCAATGAAGTTTTGTGAAGCGCTGAAAATCATACTGACTCGTGCTCTGAATTTTTCAAGGGCAAATCTGGTGTCGATGCCGCCCCCTCAGCTCTCATCGAAGCCGGTCTCCTCACGCAAATACAAAATGAGCTCAACTACAAGCTCCACGGCGACGACAAGGTCAACGCCTACAACGACCTGGTGCCCAAGACAGACCCGCCGTTCCGCAACATGAAGAACCCGGGCACCGTCAGCGCCGTGACCCAGCGGCTCTGCGAGCAGGTGTACTCGCACGCCAAAGAAGGCAGGATGGTGCTGACGCTGGGCGGCGACCACTCCATCGCCATCGGCACCATCGCGGGCACGGCCAAGGCGATCCGGGAGCGGCTGGGGCGCGAGATCGCCGTCATCTGGGTCGATGCGCACGCCGACATCAACACGCCCGAGACGAGCGACTCGGGCAACATCCACGGCATGCCCGTGGCCTTCGTCACGGGGCTCGCGAAGGAGGAGAAGCCCGAGTATTTCGGCTGGCTGAAGGCGGAGCACTTGCTGAACACTAATAAGCTCGTCTACATTGCCCTAAGAGATGTCGACCCTGGCGAGAAGAAAATTCTGCGGGAGAAGGGCATCAAGGCGTTTAGCATGTTTGACATCGATCGGTATGTCCTCGTACCATCAAACCCCCTGTTCTCTACGTGTGAGGGAGTAAACGAAGGCTAACATGAGAGTTGCATAGCTACGGAATCGGACGGGTCGTCGAGATGGCGCTGGCACACATCGGAAACGATACGCCGATCCACCTCTCGTTCGACGTCGACGCACTCGACCCTATGTGGGCTCCCAGCACGGGAACCCCCGTTAGAGGAGGGCTGACCCTGCGAGAGGGTGATTTCATCTGCGAGAGCGTGCACCTGACCGGGAACCTGGTAGCCGTGGACCTAGTCGAGGTAAACCCGAGTCTCGCGGCCGATCGGGAGGCCGAGGCGCACGAGACGATCCGAGCCGGGTGTTCGCTTGTGCGATGTGCTCTCGGGGAGTCGCTGCTGTAAAGATGATGCTTAATGATGCTCGCGCGTTACTTGCTTGCTGTCTCGATGCGTGCGACAGGGGGGGATGGGGGGGACAGGAGGGACATTTGTTTTAGCCAAGCTGCATAGACATACACACATTCAGGCGTTTATGATGGAAAACTGGTTCACTTGGTGGCTGGCTGGCTGGCGAACAAGGCTATTGAATTGGTTTTACAATAACACGTGCAGGGAGTGTGCGATTAGCGGACTGATGATGATCTGAGCCATTCGACAGATCTAGGTAGACTGAACATTGCTACTTGCTAGTAGTAGTCACAGCAGCGATAGAACATAGCAGAGATACTGCATAGCGAAGACGCCCTGTCTACACAAGGTATCATTGTGTGCAGGCCTCTACAGCCAGATTGGCGTCAATCAAGCCATGTCGCACTTAAGCCCTACAAGGCTTTTCTGCCACATGCACTCTAAATGACGCCTGTTCCAAGTCTCGGAGCCCCTGCGGACAAGACCGGGGACGTCTCAGCTGATCGAAGACGCTGAGTTGGCGCAACGTTCGAGCCCAACCCGCTGTAAACAAGGGGGTTTACAAGGCTATACAAGGCCTGCAGCAATTGACTAACCCCGCTGTAGTTAGGGTACCCGGCACCGTCTAATAGCCAAGGTATGATAGCCAGGTACGGACGGGTAGACCATCTCGTCAGTGGCTTTAAGGTGGGCGATCCCATCTGCGACACACAGCTTCGGCTTCGATGATCTGCATCATTTCCGCCCAACCGGGTTTCGTCGGATCTCCCAAACACCAACACGCCGCCAACAAGTACGGGCGGAGAGCTACCTCTAGCCTACGAGCTCACTATCACGAGCTCTGCATCGCCACCGCGAATAAAGAGCGTGAACAGGGCAGGCAACAGGCGCGTGGCAGCCCGACCGAAGAACGAAACCCGCCATCGCAAGCCAATTGGCGCCGCGCGTCGCTGCGTTGGCAAATTGGGCGCGTCCGTCCACGCCGGCGACTCTGCATCTCTGCGCCGCCATTGGGCTCCCTTGATGAGGCGGTCAGGTCCCTTGCATTTCACAGCGTGTCGACACCGACGGCGTACTTGAAGATCGATCGGTATTTACGGTATTCGAGTCTCGACCGTCCAACTTCTCGATCACTTTCTTGCCGACCGAGTGTTTATCGCATAAAAACCCTCAAACGACACAAGAAGCTTGCCAAGAGAACCTACATCGACCTGAGGAACATTGGGAAGGAGGAAAACACTAATAGGGCGTTGAGAATAGGGATAGTTTCCCGGCCCTGTGGCTGTGCTTGCTGCGACGGATAGCTTAAGAAGAGCTGGCGAAATATAGCGAAGCCTTGGATGATTGAATGATCATTTGTTGAAAGACCTCAGCACCAAAGCATACCTTCATCCGAAATCGAGTCGGCCTGCCACAACAAGTCAAGAATACGCGCCGCCAACTAAGCTCAAAGATGGCTACATCCGCAGAGGTCACGTACGAACGGCGCATCGCGCGCGTCCATCGCTATCACTGGCCCGCCATACAGCTCAACGTTTGGATGCTGATAATGCTGGCTGCGTCCCTCCTCATCATTGGCGTTTTCGGATCCTTCATCAGCATACAACAGCAGTTGAACCTCTATGTGCCCTGGTAAGGAAGACATTTCCTGTCATCAACCCACGGATGCTTCGCAGATAGATGTGATACATCGACGGCAGACCCAATCAAAACACCCAGTGCCGATCGCTAACTGAATGACACAGGTACTTCTCCTACTACATCACGGTCTCCGGGTTAACCGTGGCCTTCATCATCCTATTACTCTGGTTAATAGCCCAACGGCGGCTCTTACCCTCCATCGTCATCATCGGCGCCTTCGTGCTCTTCGTCCTGTGGCTCGTGGGCTTGATCGTCATAAGCATCGAGCTCTGGGGTCCCTCGGGGTCAGTGAGCGTCAATTGCGACAACTTGGTCTGGAATAATCCTCAACATGGCAATAACCAAGCTACGCTGGCTTGGTTAGAGCAACGGTCAATATGTAGGTGATATAATTCTTATCCATTAAGTAGTCGGGATACAGAATTGCTAACGAGGTAATTTCTGCCTTTCAATAGGCCAACAATGGCAGTCCGTCTTCGCTTTCGGCGTCATCGGGACTATTTTCTTGCTTTGGATCATCGTAATGGCCGTTCAGGTCTTCTACGATGACGCATAACATACTGTGCCATAATATCACCCACCATCTATTGTTATTTATTTTCGCTTGCCCCCGGCGTCACGAGGAGCGGCATGTACGCCATGTATGTTTTGAATATTCAAGATGGCCTCTACATTGCATTTTGGTTTAATCTACAGCATATTGCGGGCGTTTGGGTGTATTGTATGAGTTGGACGACAGTATATGGGTTTTTTGGTTTACGATGAGAGGTGGGAGCATCAAGATACCTAGGATGGAGGTAAGGCGGGAAACATGTACCTGGCGCAGCAGACGGTAATGCATGTGCACTTATTTTGTATAATGTTCATTTTATTCTCGTTAATGGAGCTTGCTACATACAAAGCCCGTGGTTGGCTATATACTCTTTATATACTCCGAGATAGTAATCCATTTCGACCACTACCAAGAACATTCTGACGTCTACTAGACGACTTGACCGGCGGTTATACAAGATCCATCGTCCAAAGTAAACCGACTTACTGGGAGAATTTCTCGGGAACCTTCTGGCTATATATTAAAGACGAATATTAGCACATGTCTCGCACTCATCCCGCTCCTGTCCCACTCTGACAGTTGATCATTCCGCCTGGAAACGAGGACAAGCCTGCTCAGACTATCTATAGCTAATAACTCATGGGTAAGTAAACAAATAAGCAGCGACTTACCCCGTCGCCTTCTCAAAGCCCTGGCGTCCCGCGTCCGTCATCTGCTCGCGCTGGTCGCTGCTCAGCCTGTCGCCCATGTATTTCTTGTTGAGGAACTCGGCGCCTGAATTACATTCCATTTGTTAGCTGGCCTGTTTTCTTCCCTACTTCTCTCCGTATATTTTCTTTTCTTTGAGAGGAAAACAATTCAACGAGAAATTGAAGAAATAGAGAAAAGTCTCAACTAAGAACAAGGCGACGGGAAGGCAGCAGCGAACAGAGTGAGCGAGAGCGAGAGACTGACCCTTATCGCCATAATCCTCTTGCTGCCCACCGGCGGCGCCGCTGCTTGTTCCAGGAGCTTTATTCTTTAGGTCTTTGCCTTTGTCGGCGACTTTCTTTAGGGTGTCCATTACGAATTTATTTGAGTGTGCGGAATTGGAAATATATAGATTAAAATATGGATTTATCTGTTTACGAGTTTCTTCTCTCTGTATTAACGATGCAAAGTAGTAGTAAGACAGAGTATCAAAATACCACACGCGCTCTTTATATATCGAAGACCTACACTTAGGTTCACTCACGCATCATCAATGTTGACATATGCATGTGACGTCCCGTTTGATCGAATCTGCATATGCTCACCCCGCCCTGCCAAGGAAGAGTCGGCGAAAGCTTATTTGTATGCCCTGTCTGCCAGACGATCAGAGGTCTATAAGAGGTAGATGTAGACTACAAAAACAGCCTAGATGCCGTCCACTTTGAACATTGATGCTCAAGCAGTACACTAGGTTACGAGATAGGTTACATCACACCCTTATCATTCCACAGAGTACCTTACATCTTCGATAGGTCATGGATCAGCATATCGCATCAGGGTTGAAGTTATTTCTGGTCTAGATAGTATACATGACGCTTACCCAGTCCCCGCATGGGTTGCTTGCATATGTCTCCTGAGGCTGCAGTTTGTCCTCCGAGGTTATATACTGCACTCCAAGTGAATGGTATATCATGACAACTTAAGAGTTAAAGCTTAACAGTTGCAAATATTTTCATATATGACTGGTACTTCCCTAGTTTGCTGTCAGTCCCAAGGTCGACTCAGCTAAAGACATGTCTTACTAGCAATATTGATACATACGCTTATGATACATTTGATATTTGACGCACTGCACCCTGCGCTCCCCGCAGAAAGAGGAGTCAAACCTGCAGGTGTATGTCCGCATAGAGTTGAGCCAGCTTTGCAATGCAATGCAATGCTATGCACGCGCGCATTTATGGTTCTGCTTCGATGCCAACAAGGGTATATAACCCGACCAAAATGCCCGTCCTTTCAAGACCGGCACGTAATCGTTTCCTTTCTCGCCACGCTCATGCCCATGCTAAATAAATACGCCAAAGAACGCCGTTCCAGTTCGATACACCCCACCCATGCCTTCCAATATGCAATACGGGCTCTTTTCATTATCCCGCGGAGGTCGACGAGATAAAAGCCTCCCCAAACAAAACACTCGTTTCGTATCATGATTTTATATCGTCAACCCAGCCCATGTTCTCTCTCCGGTCGTCAGATATGCGGGCGTATTCAAGCAACAGTCGGAGCACGTAAATTTGCATATCTTCTTTCCTTAGTACACTCTCTGCCCAAGCTTTACCGTCCAGGGCGATCTTTTTAGCGGCATCATCATGACCTGGTCTGACTTTCCCATATCCCAAAAAGTACTCCATGATCCCGTAAAAGTCGCCGAATCGGTTATCCATGGGTACGAAGTGCTTCCATGCGATCAGTCGGCTATCGTGCCACTCATGCCACATGGTGCTCTTGATGGGTACCCCGGTACTGCGAAGGAAGCCGAGATATCGTCCGGAAAAGGAGTTGCCATCAATATCGGGAAGATACTTGTAAGCGAATTGCTCCGCCAGGTCCATGCCATCCATTATTTCGAAATGTTGATCCGTATAGGGACACGTGCCTTCCTCCGGTTCTGGTTCGTAATCAGGATCACACATCAGATCGGTAAAACCAACATCAGCCCATTCTGATATCCACTCTCCCAAACGCTTTTCTTTGCTCGCCATAACGTCGTAACTCGAAGATGGCAGTACGAAGTTCTCGGGAGGAGCCATCTCAGCTTCAGCAAGCGCAACTTTCGTCCCATTATTCATTGCCACGAAGCGGTGTCGTTGGAAGCCCCGCCAATTCGACTCTTTGTTTCGTCCTCCTGTAGCAACTCCACGCCAGATAAGATAGCTGAACTTGTCTTCCCAATCGGGGCCATGGTAATCCCCACCGGTGAACCTCTCTTCTTCGTTCCAGTACATAGGCGCGGGCAAGAGGATTTCATTATTGGTGGCAAGCTTGCTTCCGCCGAAGAGGGGGAAGAGAACTTTGGTAGAACGAGTGGATAGAGGATGGATGAAGATACCCTCCAGAGCCTGTAGATCAGGCTGATGGCAGAATTCGGTCGAAAGAGAATAATTCGAGACATAGCCTTGGTATTGGTGTGGCATGGCCCACTCTGGCGAAAATTTGGGCGGGTCGTCGTAGGATTCTACTATACCTAAACGACGAGCTGGACTATCTGGAGCACAGCCACGACGAGCAATCATCCAGAAGGGACCTATTCGCGGTTAATATTACAGGTGATAGGTGTGATGGCGCGATGGGAAAGAGTGTCTTACTTGTTTCTTCCCATTTATACTTCCTAGTGGCTGGTTTTTTATAGCCCTCTTCAGGATCAGGAAGGTCTTGGAATGTCGAGATAACCTTGTCTGCGGGTATCAGTTTACGAGTACGTTCAGCATCTTGCATATACTTCGCGACCTGTTCCCAGGGAACGACCAGTCGGGGCTCGTCCATGGCGTTGAGGGCTACATCCATATCCGGTAATAGGTGCTCAATTGTCTTGAACATCTTCAACCATATCTGGGTCCAGAACCAGTCACTCTGTGCGCTTGCATTGTGATTGCGGATGTTAATGGTCATTTCGAAGTCCCAGGACTCTTTGCGGATGATCTTCGGATCCAGGCCCCAGAAGGGATTAAGATCATGATATATACGGTCGAAAAAGTCCTCCACGATGATAGCATTGTTCTCCTGGGCGAACTCGAACCATTTGTCGAAGCCTGGTGGAGGGTGTCTGCCGCGACGCTTGCGGTAAGCCTTGGCAGCGTCAGCGAGAGTCGTCGTTTCTTTGGCAAGGATCTCCTTGAAACTTTTGTCGGCGAGCCTTATCAATTCATCGATAGGGTGGTCGCCAGCGGGATCAGAGCTCGGATGTTCCGCAGACTTCGTAGATGTAGTGGGGTCGTCATCTTTACTAGAGCCGCTTCCTTTTTGCGCCGGCTTCTTCTGTCCTTTCCCAACATCACCTTTTTTTTCGTCTACCTGTGACGGTTTGTCTTGCGTACTGCCAGAGTCACTTTTGGGATTGCTAATTTCGTCCACAGGCTTCTTAACTGTATTGCCTTGTTCCTTTGCCTGGTTTGTCCCCTCAACCGCTTGAACCTTCGGCTTCGGCTCCTCCTCCTCTTCCAACACCACCTGCTCTTTTTCCTCTTTCTCTGGCTTCGACGAGGGAGGCACCGGGGCGTGCTCTATCATATCTGGTGCGACGCTAAGACCAGAGCTATCATGGCTGGGAGGACGGGGTACGGGGAGAGCGGAAGGACTGGAGGAAGTGTCGCTGGAGAGGTAGTAAAGGATACATATCAAGAGCACGCCAGGAAAGACATAGCGTAAGATATGCGATGGTCTCCTCGGCGGGAAAGCGGGCGACCGCATGATAGCTAGAGCGAGGCCACCAAAACGGTGATTTGGTGGTTTGGTGATGTGGACAAGAGAACGTATTCTCGCTGGACAGCGCGTGGCGGGCCGGGTGACTCTCGGCTCGACTAAGAAATAGGGATGGCGGCAGCACGGAGACCGAGTGGCGTTAGATTGGGAGGTTTTGAAGTGACGACACGACACTTCGTCTTCTCGAGAGAGTCGTTACCGCGGTCGAAAAAGGGTCATCGATGCGAGCGCAAACAGGAGGCTGCGAAGGAAACGAGTGGAAGTCGACAGCTAGTAGCCAAGGAGGTGGGAAAAGAACGAATGGGAAGGCACCGAGTGACAAACCGGCAATAATGCTAGTCGAGGCTACCTTAGTGTAGGTCATTAACAGGATGGGTATAAGTCGCGACGGGCCAGGGTTAGTGTGCGTGCCTGGTGTGGAGATGTACCTACGCTACCTATTTAGGTAGGTACGGCAGGAGAATCGAAGGCGCGGCCGGCTTTGAGGCGATGGATAGTTCTAATAGGCGACGATAATACAGGCAGACGTATTATCTGAAGACGTTGATATGTGGTCTTGTGTTCCAGATTACCGTGTCGTCGCCGGCAGCAGATGGAGCGCGAGGGAGATATGGATGTCTCATACTCAAGTGCCTCGGTGAGGACCTGGTGGTTGAACTACGCTAGTTCAACACCAACACCATGAAATACGTACGTATATTGCGAATGACAAAACGACAGGTTATAACTTAGGTGAGGGCCATAGGGACAGTATTCGAACAAGCATTGTCAATGCAGCGAGCGGGACATGAGAGTAAATACTCCAGGAGAAGACATATCGGTACATGTGGCATATGTATTGGAGAAATGAAGGGGAGGGGATGACGCAGTTTGTCAATTGGGTTAAATTAAAGCTTAGCAAGGGTTATTTAGCTAGGTGTTCTTCCTACCAATACAGTATAGCACAGTACTTACCCAAATAGGCAATATCTAGCACACGGTACAGGGACATTACCGACCCAAGCCGATCGCAATGTCCCACTATTTCCCCAGAAGACTCCACCATTGGCGCAGAAAGAGCTGCAGCAAAACAGCAAAATCGCTAAGACGTACTAACCTAGTGAGCTGTGGTGAAATCAATGGCATTATGCATCTCGTCTCGCTCAACCTCACACTGCCTCTGACTGTAGTGGGAGCTTCAAATTTATTCACCCCTCGTTACACTACCTAGGTATAAAAACATACGTTCTCTTCAAGCCCCCGATTTCTCCCAGCTTCTTAGACATTCTCACTTAACCACCAATACACATGATTAATTGATGTCTTTGTATTATCGTGTGACATATTACATGTATGAGGTCTTACCTCGGAGAGACACGAGGAAGATGGCGGGAGACACCTCGGTCGCTATTGGCACTGCCTTAGAAACCGGTTCATAGTACTGACGATCGTGCCAACTGCGACACGGTAAGCCTACAGCTATCTAGATAGGAATTACCTATTCTGGCTGTCAGCAATCATGCCAGCCCATCAAATGTAGGCATCCCCAAACTTTAACAACGGGTTCCCCTCGCTTAATATATTATACAGGATAAACTACAATCACCGCCCCCACGACTGCAACCTCACAATCCCGCATTAATGTACACAAGGAGTAATCGGCTCCTGAGTGCCTGTGCTGATCAAATGTTGTGCACGTAGTGTGGACATGACAGCACGTCTCGTACGTGGATATTTCTAAAAATGTGATTGGATATAGTCCTGACTTGACTGTCATGTTGGGAATTGCGACGAAAATTGACAGACTTGAGGCGACGAAGAAGGTGATAGCTAAGGATCAAGGTTAGGAGCATCGTCACCCTCCTCATTGAACTCATGGGACCGCCCTACTAAGTCATTGAACTCGGGGCGGAACGGCCACTCCATCCAAAGCTTGAAGAGTTCTTCCCACTGTCCTGCGTCCAGTGTGCGGGGCGCGGGTTCGGCACCAGGCAGGCCAAAGACAAAGCCACCGCGCGACAGATCTTGGGCACTCTTCCACCGCGGTAGGATATAATCTGACGCACCAGGCCACAAGCCATCCAAGCCGGGGCCGACCCCGTGAGTGGGCTGGTGCATCAACGATGACATCACTATGTCAAACGTTTCTGCTGCGCGGTTGGATTTTGGGCCCATATGGCGCATGAGAGGATGAGGTGCCCGTGGTTGGATGTCTAGCAGGCTACAATGAACATTGGGGAAGAACTCCTCAGCCTGTGCCTCCAGGGGCTCGTATTCTCGGCGGTCCCATTGAAGCAACGGCGGTGTCCGAAGAAAAGCGTGCAGGTTGTCCTTGTACGTCACGAACTCATCCACGAACAACTTCGGGGATCCTCGCAGTTCCATCTGGAACTCGAGCTCGGCCGCTGCTATCTCCTGGGCAGTCGCCGTCTTGGATTGACGGAGAGATATGATCTCTCTTAGCTTCTGAGAAAAAAGTAGCAGCCTCTCGGCCTTTCTCATGTCAGTGACGACTCTCCACCTATAAGTGTCCATGGCTTTACGTTCATCAGAGTCCTCGGCGAAGCCACCTTGCTCGGAATTGGCAGCCCGTAGGTCAGCCAAGACGTCCTGGTAGCGTCTCTTGAACGTCGGGGCTTGGTCTCCCGGCACTGGGACACGCTTCGTTGCCAGTGCCTCCCGGAAACTCTCGGACTCTCGCCCAGATGGCATTTGAAGCTTTGCCGCTCGCATCCTATTAATAACGTCCACCCGACCGGCAAGATCGATGGCTGCTTCGCGAACATACCATCCACTCAAAGCCGCCTCGTTCCCAACAACCTCGTGCACCCATTCACATGTTAAATCGTTCTCGAGCGCTTGGCGCTTCCGCTTCTGTACAGTCCTTGGTAGGAAACCCGTCTTATCATCGAGACGCGTCCATATGAGCATGCGCACGAGGCCGTAGCGCTGGAACAGGCCACCGGTGCGGATGCAGTCGAGAAATTGGTGTAGTACCAAGGATGCCATAGAGTCGAAGTTCAGGAAGCGCTTCTTGGGATGGAAGCAGAGGTTAGCGGTAACCAGCAACGTATCATTGCGCACGTTGAGATCGTCAGGGACGGTCTGGTGAGGCAGGTACTCGGGTGTCAAGATGGAAGTAAGCTCGCGCCAGACGATGCCGGACTTGGGGACCAGAGTTGTGCCGGGCTGGTCAAGCAGCGGCTGAAGGAATGGACGGTATAGTTCGGCATCGGGTTCTAGCAGCACATGGGATCGCGGCTGGAGAAGTTGATGTAGCTTGCTACTCCACACGCCGGCGCCCGGGTAAATGTCGAGGATATCGCATCCGCGGTGGCGCTCCAGAGAAGAGCCGATGTAGGACACGATGTCGTCGCATAACTTGTCGCTCACGATATTCACACGCGTCCTGTCGCCGGATGGTTTCTTGCCGCCAGCGGATGTAGATGATGCGGCTGCTCGGCGGCGTTTCTTAGCAGCGGCTGGCGCTCCCTCATCTGATGTGCCCTCGGCCGTTGCCAGCTTGGCACGAGATCTGCGTTTGATGGGATGCCATAGTTCGGTGGCAGCCAACTTTTCGGCGGCAGGTCCATGAGCTTGCAGGAGGGGGTTGTCGGCAGACTTGGAGGTCGAAGGGGGCCGACCCAGTCGGCGGCATGTCGTAGAGAGCAGCAATCGCTGCTGGCTGATTATATGGAGCGGAGAGTAGAGCAGGGCCCGGCCATGGCTGCTGCGGACCGTGAACATATGAAAAGAAGGACTACTAACACAATGAAGCGACTAAAATAACAGTCAAACAAGAGATGCGAAGCGATTGACGAGTTTCTATAGCGAGGTGATCTGCACATACAATGTACAATGATGTTCAGCCTGCGTCGAAAAGTTCCTTTGAAACCATTTTTGAGATTACGTGATCAAGGGTGGCTTGCCGACGATCTTATCAGAGTGTCCTTATCAGTGACGTACTATGTGGCTGATACAGGGCCGAGGGCCTCATCAAAGAAACACAACCCCCAGGCTACCCCAGGTTAAGTGTTCGTTCTCTCAAACACCAGAAATCTGTGAGTGCAAATCAGGCTCCAATAGCGAACGCTGGCAGTCGGGAAATTTACCTCTTGTCTCTTCATCATATGTCGACGACCGTTCTTTAACACTGACAATTGATAAAAGAATATCCCCGTTCTTCACGATTTCCTCTTACCGCTACTCCTTGGGGCTTTTGGGACCTCCCAAAAAAAAAAAAAAAAAAAGATTCACCCTTACACCTCAATGTTGTTCTAAGAAAGAAAGCATACGGCGCTCTTTACAGGAGTCTTCGCCACTAATACGTGGTCTTCAGTCAGTTTCGGACTGATAACCTTTATTCAGATTATCGTGATTTCACGTACTACGATTAGAGCCTAGTCTACTAATATCATTACACTCATCTAGTACGGAGCTAACATTCAAGCAAAGCTTCGAGGCAGATAGACAAAGCCTATATTTGCATCACTATGTGCTCCTATCTCCCTACCTAGATATCTCTCGCTAGTGTATTTACAACATATTGTTCTGTTGTCCCTCGCTCTGCAACAAATTCAACAAAACAATTCCAGCATTTTTTTACCTGGCGTACAATCCTGCTGCGGTACACCTTGAGACTTCTCCTCGGGCTAAGAAGGTGCCTTGCCAATAGATGGCACATCATACTGCGAAATGTGTGCCCAGCGTGGGTGACTAGTGACAGCCAGATTCGCATCCGACGTGATAGCTGCTCCACTGGGCGAGACAATGATGTTCTTGGCACCAATGGCGATGACATTTTGCAGTCGGTTGTTGTCGTAGTTCTTGTCCAGCAGCCATAGGGACTTTTGGCATGTGTGCTGGTCGATGCAGTCCTGTGAGTAGGTACTGAACCACGAGTAGGTTCCAGCTGCGCCGATATGAATGTTTTCGCAATTCCTCATTATTACCGCCCAAGATTCGTCACAGCCGTCGGCATCGCTGCCATTGCAGGAGTAATCTGGGTCGCCAGGGAAGACGCCGACGGCGTTGTTGAAAGGAGCGGGCGGTTTAGGCGTTGGCTGATAATAAGCGGACTCGGTTTGCAGGAAGGTTGTATAGATGTTTCGGGCTCCGTTGAAGTTGTATTGGTAAAAGACGCTATGTTCAGAGGCGGTGCCGTACAGCCATGTCGCCTTCTGACTCTCGATGAGCATACCACGAGCGCTATACACGGAGTTCTGCACAAGGTCGTTCAGAGGGTCTGTGAGATTAGGGTCATCGATCATGTGGTCTGACACCCATAACCACATATTGTCGAAATATCCCGAGGCCTTCTTGGTGACGTGTAGGAGCATGCTGGCCACTTGGCATCTAGAAGGGTTGGTTCCGCTCTTGATCGCGGGACACTCCGCCGGTGTGAGCTGAGTGCCAGTAGCACCTCCGAGTCGGACGTGGACGTCCCACAATGCAGCGGCTCCTGGACTCTTCGCCAGGACGTTCCACTCCATCAAGACCACTCCAGGCGTTGGGCTTTTACTAGTCAGGATCAAGTCTTGCATCTCGACTGTACCAACGTCGCCCTCGTTGCCGACTTTGAGCATGACAACCGGCTTAGTGGCGTCGGAAAACCTGTTGCCGCTGGCAGCAAACTGAGACCAGGTCTCACCGACGATTTTGGCATCTTTGGGAATGGTAACCGTGTTCGTCAGAATATAAGTGCCAGCGTCCACATAAATCACTTTGCTGCCGTCTCCATACGTGTTGAAGGCTTTTTGCACTGCGGCCGTATCATCAGTCACGCCATCGCCTCTTGCGCCCTGGTCTTTGAGATGAATAAAGTCTGCCGCCGATTTGTCTGTGTACTGATTCCGCTTTCTCTCAAAGTACGGCGCCACTTGAAGTCCTGAGACTGAAGTTCCTAGAAGTGAAGGTTCGCGCGTATAGTCCATAGGGCCATTTGTCCATGTGCGTCTATCCTGCTTGTAAGTTGCGCCTAGCACATGCTTTCAATCAAGTCAGTTTCTGCCCCTTCTTGATTAGGCAAATGTTTCACTCACATTCTTATAGTAACCCGCCGCAAGGATCACCTTGGAACTCCAGTGGTCTTGAATCTTGCCCCCAAGATTGACGTTGTCCAGGACCAATCCTGTGAATCCCGAATCACGCACATCATTGGGCACCGCCATCTCGATAGCTGAGCCCCTGATGTTAGAAAAGGTAGAATCCACGATAGTCACTGAGCCCGGAATTTGTCCTCCGTCATCGTACAATCGGAAGCCGACTTGGGCATTGTTCACTGTGACGCTCTTCCATACCCAGCCCCAGTCCCAGATTACCTGGACCGCGGTATTGCAGCCGTTAAAAGTTAGCCGAGCTGCACTGAACTGTTGGCTGCCGCCGTCTGGCTTCACCGTTAGTCAAATTTAAGGACTGAATGATAAGTCATGCTTACAGATGCCAAAGTTACCGCCCGTGAAGGTAATATCAGACATGACGCCTCCACTTCCATTCTCGGCGAATATGCCTTGTTGAGTCTATAACCCACGAATCAGCGATCTCGCTCTGGGTAACTATGTATGCGACACGATTCCAAACTGGAGAAGTCAAAGCTTACCGTGGCAGAGTTTGCAATCAGCTCAACGTTCTCAAGAGAGGTAGCCTGAGCCACTTGATAATGCAGTGCAGCAATGTATGCCCCAGCATCGGTTGCCGTAATGTCAATCTTGATGTTACGAATTTGGCTATAAAATCGTGCGGTATTGATATACCACTCTAGTGGGCTCCCGTCAGGGCCTTGTCCTCCGCCGTCAACGTAGACGTCGGTTGACAAGACTCCCAAACCAATGAAGCTCGGTGCGGCCACAATGGTCGGCCAATTGTTAGCGTCACCTATGATCTGCGTACCGAAGTAGACGTTGATGGAACTGGACACCTTATAGCGCCCTGCAGGGAAGTACACGATGGCGTTTTTGGTGGTCGAACCGTTGCAGGCCGCTCCACACCTCTTGCCGTCGTCAATCGCCCTCTGGATTGCTTGGGTTGAGTCCTATGGCAGTTCCTCATAAGCATATGCCCTTTTCTAACACCTCGCTTTTCTCTTCAAACTTACCCTCTGGCCAGTAGGATCAGCGCCATAATCGGTAACAACATTTCGGAACACCTGAACTCAAGACATTAGCGCACCCATGGCTCCTCGGGGCTTAATCTTGATATTGAAACTAACCTTGTAGGAAGCATCATTTCCCCACGGCACGGTGCCTTTGCGCGCTATGTTCTCCATCCAAAAAGTCCCCGCCCGTTTTTCAATAGACGTCGCATTCGAGACAGCATTGATACCGAGTTCGGCCAGCAAAGCAGAAGCTTGCGCCATCTCATCCGTGATTTTCAGCAGCTTCGGAGGAGCGTCATCATCATCGTCATCACGTTTGAGCATCTTAGTACTACGCTTGAATCTGGACTTAATACGGATCGGGTTCGCGAGGCGCGCCTTGTTGAGTTCTGTCATTCTGGCAATGGCGTCCTGAACAATTTGGCGTGCTGCCTCGACATCGCTAGGAGATGCATTTTGGGCGTTCACGGAGCGAGACACTGCGGCTTGCCCGGGGGGATTTGCACTTCGGCGTGCAACTTGAGGTGAGGCAGAAGCAGAGCCGGAGAAGCCGAGGAGCAAGTGGAAAGTGAGGCACGCGCATAAAAGCGCGATACGCGAAATATTCCACATCTCGTCGGCGAAGAAGCAGCAGAGCTAGTGAGAAGTGTACTAGTATAAGGCAAAGCCTAGGATTTTCACTTTGACCAGCTCAGGGTCCTTCAACGTGAAGGCTGGAGGAATCGACCATGTCTTAGATTTTCCACACTAACAACCTCAGAGACTACTCTATCGCCATATATATCAATAAATTCTAAGCCTGACATCTCTGTTTCAATACACATAACATCATGAGAAATCATGATATCAGCCACTTTCAGCAATACCTACCTACCTACCCACCCAAGTCCCTAGGTACCTAGCAAAACGCCGCAGACGGGGTGTGCATGTATGTCGCACAATGTAACTGCGCGGGAGCATCACGGTGCCTTGGCCGATTGGGTGGCGCGTCCCTAAAAAGGCAGGACCTCTGTTTTTGAAGTTGCGTCGACCAGTTATGTTTGTCTCAAGGCACACATTGACGGTAGTCATCTGAGCATGGTCATCATCTGAGGTAGAGCTTCATATGATAGAACCGGCATAGGCCCGCTGGCAAGGTGTATTGGGGGACTGGGTAAACTCGTTTGCGAGGACTTGGCGACACCCTCTGGTTCTCTACGGAATCGGGCCTTGGATGAAGTTGTGCTGGCGACGGTGGGAATTATTTTTTTATGACAGCTGGTTTTGTTGCGCTGGATAATGCTGTCAGAACAAGGTCCAGGCGTCAAGTGATGTTAGAGCTGTAACTTTGGTTTTCGACAGATACCTACGCAGACCGATTTGCACAATCACTTCGGCGTTCATCGTTACACACGTAGTTTCTATTGGGGCTGCGTGTTTATAGCTGCCTGCGGTCTTCGCCTCTGTAGTGGCTAGCTCTGATTTTCCAGGTTAAGAATTCCTAGGGCGAGGTCACAATGTGCGTTTCGTATTCAAGCTAGCTGCCTGTTAAAGTATGGAGGGTATGTGCAGTTTCAAGGCACTTTGCCCGGCGTTGTAATATTGCAACTTATGAAGAAATTGCCTCAACTGTGCATCACTGCTGCTGCCTGGATCTCATCACTCTGGCGAGGTAATTTCTGCCCCTTTCACATGCATCTACGCAAATGTTGTTGTTTGCCAATGATGTTGCATCGCGATCAGCGGCTTCAGTCTCTTTTCTTCTCGTGTGTCTCGATGAGGGAAAAGAATACTTGCTTTGAGGGGATGACCAGACGAGCTACTGTATCCGTATGAGTATCCCCGGTTCGAGCGCAAGACGGTACACGGGCTCATGCTTGAATACTTGTTAGTGCAACATATCCGAATGCTAGGTATGAGGCGTGGTTGGTGATCATTGCTCTGCATGGAATGACTTGTTGTTCTGAGACCCATGCACGGCACGTTGCATAAGGGTCGTCTAGGTCAACTATATTAAGACATTTTTTACTTAGTGTATTATCAAAGGTTGAATGTGATGAATGAGACATATTTACAAAGCTATAGAAATTTTTCATGCCAGCTATATAAGCACCAACTCTCTGCTTACAAGCATGGCAATAGGGATGAAGCCGTTGTAGCTAGACTAGGCTCTTGCTAAGAGACTGCTGACTCGATAGTTGATCAGATGAGTATCGGTATCCTATCCGGGTGCATCAGCCGATATGTTATACATAAACTTAGAGGCTCGGCAGGAGGGGAAGTAAGAACCTAAATGTCTACCTGACCTATGAGCACTAAGGTTGACGGGCTCTCCCTGCTCACCAATTTTAGAGTGGTTCACGAGGGAAGAAAGCAGCTTGAAACACGACTTAAAACCTTCATGTTCACAGTCGCTCGAATCACCTTACCTAGGTTACATTGTAATATAGCAATAAATTAATTTGGGTGACACTGCGTAACAATGACAAATAAATGCAGACCTGGTGAGTTGCAATACCCCTTTACTTAATTTAACCTCCAAGTTGAACTGCGTATCAGGTGATCGGGACCTTGCAGTTAATTGCTGCTGTTCTTGATGTCGCCTCAATCACTCGATGCCGCGGTGAATAGATGAAGGGCGAAGAGAAATTGAGGGTGATGGTGAAGCATGCTGTGATAAGCCATTAGGTTGGTTTGTTTGCTGACGACTGTTGCACCAATTATTCCACGTAAAACACACAGAAACAGGCTCACAGCCATCTACAATATATCAAAACCTCGTGTCGGTTCGTCGCTTATTTGTGGCAGATGTGATTGGGTATTTTATATCGATCTAATTAGGGGGTAGATCGAGCCGGCCTGGGAGAGGTGGGGTGCTTGGAGGAAGGAAAGCTCCAAGCTAGTGTCAATCTACCCCTCATTCGTCATAGCTGTAAGCCTAGGATCCCGGCTAACCACCATTAACCCTGTTTGACCCTGTCGATCCTAACCCACGATTATGACAACAACAACAACGAAACCACCTCAGCTCAACTCAGCTCAGCTTCCTAGCTAAAATAATGTTAGATAACAGTCACTGTTATTATGATTCGTAATGTTTACGCCTACAATACAACGTGCGCCGCGAATAAAGAAACCCATGATATAAACGGCGACCCATCGTGAGACTACGCACCTCGGCGAATTCGTCTAAGCTACCTGTGCCATATCCTACAAGAAAGCATCATCACAAATTATGTCAGTGCCTAAGAAGCATTCCGCGACGAGTTGGAGAGGCCGAACGAGACTGACGCTTGCGCACACCCGCTAGGATCGAGGCACCGCTGAGATTGCGTCGAGCTGTGCACAGCAACGATGCCTTGCTGGTCAAGCGCATCATCAGCACGCACCCGGACCTCGTCCACAACCCGGATCACTCGGCCGACGGCCTGTCCAACTCGAATCTCCATCTCGCCGCCAGTCTGGGTCATCTGCAGGTCTGCAAGGTCCTTGTCGCCCTCGGCCACGAGCAGCCCACGCCGGCCCTCAACGACAGCCACCAGACGGCGCTGATGCTCGCTGCTGCCGCCGGCCATACCGAGGTTGTGCACTTCCTCGCCGAGAACGACCCCGCTACCATCTTGCGCCGCGACATCCGAGGCAAGGACGCCATCATGGAGGCCAGCATGGGAGGCCATGATACGGTTCTCCAAATCCTCCTCACCTACGTGCCCGGCGGTGCCGAGTCAGCCGTCAAGAATGCCGACATTGACGGCAACACGGCTCTGCACTTTGCAAGCAGCAACGGGCACCTGCTCGTCCTGCGCACTCTACTCGCAGCCGGTGCCGACGCGGATAAGAAGAACCTTTGGAGCTGGAGTGCCGTTTCCTACAGCGCCACCGTCCAGGCTGAGGTGTATTTCAAGAACCTCGTGGCTGAGGTCGAGAAGCGAAGACGTGCCAAGTCCGAAGCCGAAGAAGGTCGGAAGGGCGGCGGTGTGCGGCTGGTCGACCAAGAAACTGCGTCTTCGGGTTGATTGAACATTGTATGGCGGGACATCACATACTACCCGTTCCTTACTCCCTATTTTGTCCGCATTGAGGTGACTCACCACCCTACTTACTCATCATGGTCGCTTTTTCCGGAATATGAAACCAGTTGGTATTGCTGCAATTGCACTACCTCGCCTGCCATGGAAATTGTGTTCTCTCTTGGCCAGCAATTTAATTGGCCGGGGGTAGTTCGAGCCGCCGAGATTCAGATCGGTTCTCTCAACCACCACTCGGCTCAGTATCACACTGTCTGTTGTGAGTCGCGGCACCATGGGTATCCACCTAGCTCGATTGGCTTATTGGACTGCTGGAATTGTCGGCCAGAGGGAGATATGGTGGTACAAGACTTGAGTGACCTAATTGTGTCGCGTGCGTGTACAGTTCCTGTGCACGGCTCATTGTTTGCCCTGGCTGGCAGACCACATGATGATTCAATCTACAATGAATGCTAGGCTGCAGCTCAATAGGCTGGTGGTCCCAAACAACCGGGTCCTGCCGTCCTGTGCCGTCGAAGGCCCTTACTCGGAGAAATAGTCACAGCGCCGTGATTGGACCGCAATCACCCGAGTACTATTCACTCCTCAGTCACACAAACATCAGTAACCTCCACTTGTACAAAGTGACACTCAGGTTGCTGTGGCAAAAATTGCCATCGACGCGTCCGCTTGGTCATACTGAACCATTGCACGGCGCTTGACTCTGTTGTCGAGTCATCAGAGCCTATCATGGATCACGGCATCCGTATATTGGTGAGAGGGGATATAGTCAATGCCAGGCCCCCGTTACCATTGATACCTGCTTTCCGATTCTCCCCTCCGCCCTTCTCATTCCCCCTTCTTCCATCAAGTCAATTAGCTCTTTGATGCTCTCTTAGAAGTCGCCATTGTGAATCAAATTGAGTCTCAGTTCATCCCATACATCTTCTGTGCTCGCATTGGTCTGTATAGGTCACAGGCATCTTCGCATACTTGTCGACCCCGGATATACGGCCTTTGCTGAAGTGCACCCACGGCTTTTGCCCCTGATAGCTCGTGCACGGGCGAGTTATATCATTCAACGTGGATTCTCAAAGTAATCAGTCCGGTCCACGCGAGTTCCCCTACCCTGCCACAAAGCTCATTATAGGAAGATACCTCTGGGTTCATCCAATTGGCTCCCCGTGGGCTTGTCTGACGGTCGGCTCATTCTACGACGCCCAGGACCGTGAGGTCTGGCGTATTGAGCTTCTCTTGGGAAACCGGGGTGACGAAAACTTGGTTTCTGACTCTGACTCTGACTCTAACTCTGAGCCTGATTTTTTGGCAACTGATACGGGTACAAGTGGTAAGTTCATCCTACTCAACAATACAACACATTATACCTTCACCCGTACGTATTTAAGCTCACGTTGTCTTTCTAGACAACGTCTCACTTACCTGCCGAGATCTCGACTTTACTGAAGACGGGTATCTGCTTCTCACCGCTGGTACATATATCGATATTGGCTCCTACCCCGTCTTAGAGAAGGTTGATTCTGTGCCATTCACTCCAGCTCAGGCTACTGTCGGGACTAGCTCACAGCGACAGTTTTACTATCCACGTACCAACACTTTCGCCAATATGAATGGAAATGGGTGGAACACACAATTTGGCTGGGATAATGAGACTCCTCCAGCAACTAGGCAAGGCTATGTCGGTGCCGTTCCTGCGGCCCCGTATGGAGGCTTCGGGGCCACCCCGGCGATGAACACGGGAGCCTACGGCTTTGTCCCAGGCCAAGTTCCAGGCTATCAATGGCCTCAGTACGGACAATATGGCGCTCAGGGCTACTACCCGAACCAACGAATGCCGCAGCCGCACCCTAACGTCAGCCCTGAGGTCCCTGGCATGAACATGGTGAATTCCACGGGTGGTGCAGGCTGCGAGCCGGGATACAACTACATCTTCCATGACGAACACACCAAGATTCACGTCTTCAAGACAAAGGAACCCCCGTGGAGGGCCCCGCTCATGCACTACTCGTTCGCTAAGTTTCAGGTGCCCACCAACACAACAATTGGGGAGCTCATGTTACGCTTTGGTGCTTGTAACCCGAACCCGGCGTTGAATAGAATCACCGAGGTCGTTGAAGGAGGTAATGGCAAATGGTACCGAGGCATGATATTCCAAGGCGACCAAGAAGCTGATTGCCAGAAAACAATAAAAGACTGCGGCTGGGATCGCTCTCGTTCTGGTCGAGAGAAAGCTGTAGTTTGGCTGTGGATTACGAAGGACTAGATCCTGCTGCTGTCTTGTTGGGCGCTCTGAAAGGAATGGTGCCTGTTCACTCAGAGGGTTCAAAGAGCTGAGGAGGTATGATGAGAATGAACATGACATCGGACGTATCCTGTTTTGCTTGCGACGGCGACACGGCATAGGACAAGGAGCAGGAAAAGGAACAGCGGCGTTGTGTTGATTTTTACGATGCATTAGTCTTGCTTCGGGGCGTTGTATGCAAATGAGCTGGATGTACTGTACAATGTCTGTCGAGCTAGTGGCCTCGTTGCACTGTTTCTCCTTATTCGCGAGGCGTCTAAGTCGTATATGGGTCTGTGTTGCGTGGTAACAGCGGGGTGCATTTTCAGATTGAATTGGTGAAATGGCTCTGCAGGGTAGACTACCTGATAACAAATGGAACGCGCATTAGGTACTTTTCTTGATCTTCTGCGAGGGGATTCATACTATGAAGTGAAACGATATGCTGCCTACATTATGATTGTTATGATAGAGGCCTTGAGCTCTCTGCAGTCTAGGAGCCCATCGGTATTGATCCTGTTAATCTTTCATACTCAGGTAGGTATTGTTATGAAATATCAACTGTGCGCTTCATGGCCTAGCTACCTCAAGATCCTCTGCCTCAAAGTGACGAGTTCGAGTGAAACGGTGACTGCACTGAGTACATCCTCTCATGTACTTCACTTTGAAATCTAGTCTATCAGGTCTGTATGTTTCTGCAGCACTTACTTCCACTGGGATGAAGAGATGTAGATACATATCCATTCACCAACTGCTTAGACAGACGCTCTATAATCAAATTAGTGCGTGCTCGGTTGTTTGGTCGGCCCCGTGCAGGTATGCACTGGTCCGAGATACCAAAGTATTATGTAAGTGTCTCATATAGGGTAAAGAGACGGGTAACATGCAGAGCTGCATCGTGCCGTGCCTGTCTATTCACTCGTCATGTTGACGAGGTGCAGGCCCGCCTGGGTCGGGTGTGTTACGTAGGTACCTAGGTAGTTGCCTGTCGGTAATGGGTGTGAAGGAAGGTATGAGGCTGAGATGCTCCTGGATGAGAAGTGGTACCTGCTCAATCCCCGTTTGAACCGTCTTTAGACCCTTCATCTTCATTACAACAATATCATTCCTCCTCTTCAAATTCGATCACCGTCTTAATTACGAACAGCGCACACGCCGGATCCTAGGGTAGGTAATTGCCCATGGTATTATACGCTGTAGTACCTGGGCCCTCAGCCAATGCCCGATAAAAACTACCGCGATGAAAAACTCTTGAGGTGCCGTAAAGAGTGCCTTGTTCAACCTCGTCTTGTCTTGTGAGAGGTTGCGGGCTCTGCTCTCCGTATATGGGTACGACATAGATAATTCCTCGGGGTATGGCCTTGAGGGTACAGAGATGACACAAACAGGGCCGCCGTTCTCCGTTTCCAGCTGTCTCTATCCTGCCTCTCGACGATTATGGCACATCCAATGGTACTCACTGCTGATGATGATCGTTAGAGCTGACCTAATGAACAGATCGAATTCCGTGTTATATCCCCTGGGACCTGGGCTCTGACATTCCAATTCGCATGTTCTCAATCCTTGCGAAAGTCGTCAGCAGGATACATATGGAATCATTGCAATACACTCCCGGCGTTCGACGCTCGCTTGAACCGAGTCGCCACAGCCAGAAGAGGGCGAGGGACTGCCGAACGTTAATGTCGGAACCTGCTACAGCATGACCCCCAAATCCATGAGCCATTTGGACGACACACTGAACGCTCAACTGTGATTAGGATGACGTTTTGCGGGTGCAACGCACATCTTGTCTCGGTGATACTCTCTGACTCCGCTAACACCGTTACCATCGTACTAGCATCACTTTTGGAGTCCCGTTTAGGAGATATCTATTCCTAATGTGCTCCAACAAGGACGCCGCTCTCCTCGAAGATTCTAGCGGTGTCGTTGGAGACGACTGATAAAGGGGGCCATGGATTAGGCGCCTAAGAGTCTAATGCGGGTCTTGGCTCAGTCACCCTATGACCCTGAAACGTTCGAAGGCCCCGTCAAGATCTTGAGGCTCGGCGACATGCCAAATCCCGGGCCCCGGGCAAATGCATCCGCCTATGCACCGGCTCGCCTAATGCGCCGGCTCGCCTATGCACCAGCTACCCATGCATAGCGAGCGACTCGTACTCAAGGAGCCATGGAGAGTTGGGGCGGAAGCTACTCATATACCTCTTCCGGCGATTTCAGGCCTCTTCCAGAAAAGCGTGGACGTTGGGCGCGCTTTAGCGCTAATTGGCTACTGTATTATCGCCTAATTGTTTGTTAACGATTCCACACAGCCACATATAGCCGCATTACCTGCATACTACTATTATACCCCGCAGCTTGGATCACATCATGCTGAGATTTGTTTGGTTCCTTTGAATCAGGAATACCAATCCCATTCGAGCAATAAAGATTCCTAGTATTTACAACTCACCACTCTCCATAACCCCTGGACCCTACACTACAGTACTTCGCTCGGGTACCTTGTTGGACTCATTTGAAGCGGGGTTGTCGGGTTTCATAAGATCCCGACCGTGTACCAAGACAGACAGCAGACGGGATTGGCTTCGTGTTGTTGCAACGGATATTCCCACCTCTATTTTATGAACAGATACCGGCTATCATAGATCCGGTTTATATCCTATGATTCTATGCAGGTGTGGCATCGACGAGTTTGGATTCGGGCTATATCGTCGGACGTAAACGCCGATAAACCCGGCACTCTGGGAATCGAGTATCAATACAGCTGTTGTGTTTCCCGAGGTCAGCCTTAGCCATGCATCTAATGGCCTATAGTAGGTAAGGTAGCATCCGGTTTATGATCAGTCAACGTCGTGGGCTTACTCTGCTGAGTGTACGAAGATTACCGACACTTCAGCTACATGGGAGTCCTTGATCAGGTACTTACGTACTTTACATTACTCTACATAGCACCGGCATCGGCATTTGCCATTGCAGTTAGCTTGCTTCATGCAATGCCGTGTGGTATGCTCCACCAGTGTTTCCATCTAGTTCCAAGAAGAGAGTATTCTCGACTCAATTGGGCGATCAGATGGTGGTGTTGTTTGATTTGCGAAATACGGTGAAAACATCCCGATGTCCGACAGCAGCATGTTCTTATCAAGGTCCAATACGCCACCCCTGTCTCTGCTATTACCCGTGGGCTTGGTAAAGCTGCGGTGTACGGACGCCACACGGTCAAAAAGCGTTATCGAGATTCCATTCACAACTCTATATTTGGAGTAGTAGGAAGTGAGTAAGTGTGCAGGGCATGCACTTGGCTCACCCCAACCCATTGCAACCCCTGAACGCATGGTTGCGTAATACTTTAAACCAGTCTCAACATCATGTGATAAAGTATCTCCTATGATAATTAACTACGTTGCTAACTAAAAGCTCACCCATGCTCGATTGCTCGCTCAATCGGATCTGGCAAATCCTGCTGATCTTTTGGTTCCGCATAAAGCGACAAAAATACCCTGGCATACGTCTATTCCCGGGCTCAACAGATAAGCCGCAATTACGCATTCAGGACACATTTCAACAACCCCTAGTTACAAGACAAAAGTCCTGATGTACGTAACGAGTTGTCTAATGTAAATAAGACTACTTCCTTACTGTTGGGCGTTCCGTCCGTATATTAGCCCCATATTTGTCAGCGCGGATACAAGTGCCCACCGAGGGGTGATTCCCAAGCCAGTAACACCAAGCCACACGCGCGAAAAGGCGAGGTGGAACCGCGGACAGGATGGAGCTAGCAACGCAACCTAACCTAGCTCTTCCTGTCCCGCCTATGACACGGAGCTTGTTGTGAGAGAGTAGTAAGAGCGGTGGGGGGAGGGGCTCGATGGAGTCGAGGAGGGGTTGAGAACAGATGGTTGGTGTTTTGAAAAGGAGAGGTAGGTGAAGTGTATCGTTATTTCTGTGTATATATGTGAGGACACCACGTCAGTGTTTGGGCGGTCTTCTTTTTTTCCTTCTCTTATCATCAAGACTTAACATACTCATATCAACTCTTACCCTACTTTCTCTCACACGCAGACTTATCACCCGCCGTCAAAATGACTTCCCTATACGACCTCACCGTCCCTTTCCTCACCAACGCCTTGAAGGCTCAACAGCACCTCATCTCCAAGGCCGAGAGCTTCGGCACCGTCTCTGTCAATGACCTTCTAGAGTCTCGCCTCGCCGAGGACATGTGGCCTCTGAACCAGCAGTTTACCATCACTGCGCTACACGCTACCATGTGCGTCCTCAAGCTCACTGGCGCCCAGCCTAACCAAGTTAACTACGGACCTGGTACGTGACTTTTATTTCTTTTCTCCCCATCTTTCTACCTTCGCCAATACGCTATGTGTGAAGAGTGAGGAGTTGAGCCGTCGCACCAATGAATGGCATATGTGAAACCGCAATGATACCAGCTTGGCTGTCATATCATAGTGTCCCCGTCTCGCCCCTTGACATCCAATAATATTGAGTGAATTGCAAAACAAAAGAGCTAACAATTAACCCCTAGCCTCCCTCGAGGACGCCAAGAAGTATCTCGCCGAGACCCTCAAGACTCTCGAGGGCGTCACCCCCGAGTCCATCAACGGCAAGGAGGACAAGATCGTCGGCGCCATGATGGGCCCCGGCAACGAGGTCAGCATGAAGGCCATCGACTACGTCCTGGGCTACCTCATCCCCAACGTCTTCTTCCACCTCACCACGGCCTACGACATCCTGCGAATGAAGGGTGTCCCGCTGGGCAAGGCTGACTTCCTCAGCGGCTTCGTCAAGGTTGCCAAGTAAAGTACTAAGATGACCGGATGTGAGAGAAGGTCCTTTTGTGTGGGCTGTATATAATTTAAAAAAGTAAAAGTTACTGCGTCATAAAGGGTTTAGAGAAAAATAGCTAGGCTCAATAGATGATTGCATTGAAATGTGTTGATGTGTTCTTATTGTGAGCTTATGTATATTAGTTCGAGCCGCCGTGAGTTCTTGTGTTCTTGCCCGTCTCGGCATTGTCCCACGGTAGTCGTAGCAGTGGACACTCAAGATCAATTGATGACGTCCTATCATTCGGCAGACTGTTTCAGCACCACCTGAACCGGTATCGTGTCAATGCCCCGAGCGACGGCCTCTTCAATGATCGCTTCAGTGGCAGAAGCCCCTATCCTGCTCGCACCAACCGACATAGCGACCAACAGCTCATCGAGAGTACGGATGCCGCCAGCAGCCTTGATATGAACATTCGGACCGACATTCGCCTTCATCAACCGCAAATGCCGCACAGTAGCGCCCCGATACGCATAGAGACCGCTCGGCTGCTTCACGAAACCGTACCCGGTCGACGTCTTGACGAAAGCCACAGAAATCGCAGCGCAGATCCTGCACAGGCGAACAATATGTTCATCCTGCAGGAAATCGTTCTCGAAAATCACCTTCAATATCGCGCCGTGCTTCACCACGGCGTCGTTGACGGCGCGGATCTCGTTCGAGACATACTCCCAGTCCCCGCCCAACACTTTCCCGATGTTGACGACGACGTCGATCTCGCGCGCGCCCTCGGACAGCGCCTCCTCGGCCTCGAGGACTTTTGTCCGCGTCGTGCTGCTGCCGTGCGGGAAGCCCACGACGGCGCAGATCTGCACGCACGTGTCGTCCGCGAGGACGTCGCGCGCCACGGGCACGCTGTACGGCTTCACGCAGGCCGCGGCTACTTTGAGTCTTTTGGCGAGCTCTAGACCGGCGAAGATCTCGGCGTCTGTTAGGGTCGGGTGCAGGAGGGAGTGGTCGATGGATTTGGTGATTTGGGGGAGCGTTACTGTGATGGTTGTGGTGTCTTGTGTTGCCATTTTGGAGTGTGGGTGGTGGAGGATACCCTCTGTTTGATGATGAGCTAGAGAGAGAGGGGTTGGAGAGATGGCTTGAAGGTTCGGGCTAGTAGATGAGTGGGCTCTGAAAGGTGGCTTAGAGTGTAACCGGAACCATTGGGTGTTGGAGTAGGTAGACAGGTAGTTGAATGGGATAGAGTTCATAGTTCGGCGCTGCGGTCGTTTAAACTATAATGTAATACTTGCGTCGGGTAGTCGAGCTAGAGTTCATAGGCGCAGCTGCGGCTCCTACAGGGTCGCATCCGGCGATCTGGGGAGCAGGATGCGGGGTTCGACAGCCATATGCGACGGCGTATAAACGCCGTCGCGACGTTGATGTATGGCTCCGACCTAAGTGAATAGGCGAGAGTGGCTTGCATTAGATGTTGCACGCAGGCGGACGTTGCCCACTTTCCCTTGCTTGTTCCTTCCGGCGATATGAGACCCGCACTGCCTGTGTGTTTAGCACGCTCGATAGACATGTTACGTCTACCAGCGTGTGGTGGTTGAGGGTTCATCTCCTGGCTTGAATCTTGTTATGTATTAACCCCATTGTTGATGCCAATCAAACCAGTTCGTTGACGTTCCGAAATCAAAGTTGCCTTCAAGAGCAGCGTCGACGGCTCCCAAGTCGAACGTTGGATCGAAATGGCCAAATAAGTCTAGATCAGGTACGGTGTCGAACAGCATTCTCTCATTTCCCGCATCAGTCGCGTTTTGCGAGACATCAAGAGCCCGGTTCTCCTCTGGCTGTACCGCGGGGCGCTCACCCTGCGACACAGGTTCGACTCTCTTCGAAGGATCTGTCAATCCATTCTCTTGGGCTAATGATGCGACTGTCTTGTCCATCTCATTGAGGACCTGTTCTGCCATCGCTACCATGGTCTTCGACTTCCAAAACATGTCGTCCATCGATTTCAAGAGTAGTAAGTTCTTTCGAAAAGCCTGCTTGCCTCGCGTTCGGTACATGGGTACTTTACTGTGCCTCATTTTCCTATAAGACACACTGAGAGAGAGGGATAGCGCATAGGGTATGAATGGCATGTAGGAGAGCTGCCCAGAAAACTCCTCGCCCACAATTGACGTGATGCGATCTGCTGCGAGAGATCTTCGACTGTTCGTTGCGGGGTTAGGCAATGCAGAAGACGCGACATCAGCTGGGGACTGAGTCGACAAGATAGCAACCGAGTGATAGAATATCTCTAAGGAGGCTAGACACAAAATCAGCAGGCGTAGCTTCGTTACTGCGTATTGTACTTACCAAGGCACGAACTCGTCATTCTCACCGCCTCCGCATCTAGTATCATCTGCTCGAATATAGGTATCTCGATGGAAGTAGACTGGCTTAGCCGAGTTCCAGGGCAGTACAGGTCGATGATTTTATCGAGTAGGCTAATAACCATGAGCAGAAGGCGGAAAGGCGGCGCTTGTGCTCGAATGCAATCCTCAAAGTCCCAGCCGACGTCTCGTTGATGTATAAGACGGGCACGGCCGTAAAATGCGCTAGTAATGCGATCAAGCGCCCAGATGCAGCAGAAGATGGTTCGGATCATATCTTTCTTTGGGTGTGCGTCGTCCACTGCCATTTGTAAACCGAGCGTGTGAACTTGATGCACGGCGCGGCTGTTTAAGACGGCTGGAATGTCTGCTTCTTCACCGTTGGTGGGTTGCGTGTATAGTGACAAGGCAGCCGACAGACGGATGAGCCAGACTCGATCTGTCACGATTCCAGCGTCCAGCGTCGCAAGAACGGAATTGGACAAGCAAGCACAGAACTCTTGGCGCGACATGAGCGGACCGTTGGGGCTCAGGCGAAGATGCTGGGTAGACTCCGGATCTGCCGCAGCCGCAAGGCTAACCACCTGCTGTACTAGGATATCCGTAGGCTCGTCTGGAATACTGGACACTGACGGATCCTCAAAGATAGGGAATATTGGGTTCATCTTCTCAAAGTAGATACGCTTCAATACATCGTAGTCACCGGGCGGAGGACGGCATGGTAGACAGTGATTCCATAGATACGACTTGACCATGTCTTGAACAGCTCGTCGCGAAGACGATTGAACGCTGGGGACACTCGAGCTCTGTGTGCTAGGACGAGGGGGGATGAGGGCTTGCCAGATCCCCAGGCCGCCGGGCGCTGATACATCCCTCTGAGAACAAAGGCTAGTGGCCTCCATGAGTATAGCTTCTGGGTTCAAATCACCGAAGAATGCCGGGGGACGAGGTTCTTCCCGCTTCTCTCCAATCTGAATAGCGGGCGGAACTGGTCCTGTATCATTAACGGCAGCTTCCGGACCCCGGACCCGTGTTTGATTGTTCCGATGGTTCGGTGAAGGTTGCGGTCTCTCCGCCTCGGACGGCCTATCCGGCGATCTCAGGGAAGCCGGAGCGCCGTCGACCTTGGCGCCGCCGTGGACACATCGTTTCTTCCGACGGCGGCATTTCTCGCAGGCATGTGCTATCTGCTTCCTTTTGATTGGCAAGCCGCTCGTGTCCGATTCCACGAATTTGACCATGCCGACAAGAACCTCCAACAATGATAGTATGGCAGACAGGAGCTCAAGCGGCAATGGCCGGATTTGTCATCTCCGCTCGCTCTGTGCGCGCATGGAGAGAGAACTGTGCGTTCATTCACAAGACAAAAATCATGCGCTTTCCCGTATAATAAATCACCCTGATTATACTAACTGTATATTAAAGGCGATCAATGTTGGACTTGGGGCTTTATTGAATTAATGGTGGTGAATCAAGCTGTTGAGGCACTTCTGGAAGATTACTAAGTTATATCAGCTTTGTGGCTTGTATTAGTGTGGCGTAGCCCAATCCCATAGGAGGTAAGAATACCTGTGTAAGTACCTCTCTAGGTATTGCCCCGGTGACTTTTCACTTCCTTTTTCTCAATGTGTAAGCGGTCCTGATTAAATAAGAAACACTTAATTAAAATTATTGATACTTAGTCAATAACTTAAAGAGCTGCTCTTTGGGAGGACTTAGCCACATTGGATCTGATGGGGCGGAGCTGCTAAAAGAGGTTAGTCCGCCTTTCTTGTCTTACGACTCACACACGACGCCTAATCCATGCACTCCGGTCCAGTAGCCTTGAATCTAGTAATACAGCTCCGACGGTAGCCCGTCAACGATGATGATATTGTACTCCATCCCCGCCTGGGCGGGCGGGAGTAGACAGAGTGCTGTGCCGTGTAGTAGCCGCCTACGCGTCTGCGAGATCATATTGGTCATGAGTCCGACACGGATATGCCGCCCCTATTTAGAGCGTCTGATTCCGACATGTTGAATATAGAAACATAACATCTTCTAAATCCTGCCTTTGGTCGTAAAACACATTCTCAGGTGATCATGTCGTCTAAAGTCAAATCTGTCAGCAACTTAGTCTCTAGGATAGCCAGTCCAAGACGACACTTAGCTACCATGACTACCACGACTACCACCCCGCCCCAACCTCAAGCGAAGAGAGAAGGCAATATATCCGACTCTTTTGTGTCACTCTCCGGCGGGCAAAGGCCGCCGCTACCCGAACGCTTTCTCGATCTCAAGAAATCATTAGTAGCCGGTCACGAGGATCGTGTCATTGCAAGCTGGCAGAGACTTCTTGCTCAACTTAAACAGGAGAATAGCATTCTTGCAAAAGAAGGTTCAAAGGTCATTCCCAGTCTGGAGTTTTCAAATCTGGGTGAAGATCTCGTGAGGTTGCACTCGGAGATTAAGAAGAGGGGAGTTACTGTCATTAAGGGGGTGATACCCGAACAGGAGGCTCGCGCATACAAGAACGAAATTGAAGATTACGTCAGGCAGAATCCCTCAACAAAAGGTAAGTCCGACTCTAGAAGTACTGTCCAATTGATCTCTCATATCGGAACAGCATTCCCTCAAAATGACCCTCAAGTATATGAACTGTACTGGTCCAAGCCCCAGATTCAGGCGAGGGCGCATCCGAATCTGCTGAAGATGCAATCAAAATTAATGAGCATCTGGCATTCTTCAACGCCCGAGAGTCCTATATCCCTATCGCAGACCCTGACATACGCCGACCGTCTGCGCATCAGGCAGCCAGGTGACGCGACATTCGCCCTAGGCCCCCACGTCGATGGTGGGAGCGTTGAACGGTGGGAAAGAAACGGCTACGGGCTCGGAGGAGTTTATGACAAGATATTTGAAGGATCATGGGAGGAGTATGATCCATGGGAGGCCAGTGGTAGAGCCTCTGCTGTCATGGACAACTACAATGGCCTTGGGGCGTGTTCGATGTTCCGCATGTTCCAGGGATGGCTGAGCATGAGTAAGGTAAGAGGTTTCGAGGGCACTCTGCAGGTCAATCCCCTGCTCCAACTCTCAACTGCATACTATCTGCTACGACCGTTTTTCCGACCTGTCAAAGAGTTGAAAGGTGTATCGAAGGAGCAATACCTGGCTGCGGATAACTGGGTTTTCGCTGGCTCCGAAATGACAAGCGAGCTACATGGAGCTACTCCGGGTCACGGACAGGAGCTTAATGTGGAGCTTCATCCACATCTCGAGCTTGATATAAGCATGGTGCACATGCCTGAAGTTAAGCCGGGCGATTATGTCGCCTGGCATTGTGATAGTACGTCTTCATTCTTGCTTTTACCAGGATCTACAAAGCTAACCTGCTTAATTCAGCTATCCACGCCGTCGACAAGGTCCATCAGGGGCAATCAGACTCGAGTGTACTCTATATCCCAATATGCCCCGTCACCGAGAGGAACGCTCACTATCTCGTGCGCCAAAAGAAGGCTTTCCTCGACGGGACTCCTGGTCCAGACTTTCCTGGCGGAGAAGGCGAATCTCGACATGTTGATCGACCCACTGTATCCGTTTTGAAAGCGTCGGCGAACTGTGAAGGTCTACGGACTTGTGGTTTCAAGAAGCTTGTTGCAGCAGAATCTGACGGTCCTGGAGCCAGAGCAGTTACGGAAAAGGCTAATGAAATTCTCGGATTCTAAAAGGTTTATGAGTTTTTTGCTCCCTTTAAGATGATGGAAAACCCTGTATTAGGATCTAATCCCGATTGCTGTAGTCCGCGATTACACTTCCTGAGGCCTTCACTCCTTGAATTATCACGATTAAAGATTCGGAATCAAGTGATTGCGTGAAAAGAGCGCTATATTCGGATGAATGATCGAGTCAAGTGCGTGCTATATGTCTCCTCTCGTTACCAATTTTCCCAGATCCTCCTTTATATTCCCCTAGTTTGTCAAGCCACCATGTTGGCTTACTAAGTAAGATGGCTGTCGGTTAACAAGTGTCCGGTAAGACTTTACTAGCCAAGCATTGGTGCCAACCATGAGACAGCTTCTTGAGCGTAAACGAGTGGTAATAAGAAAGGAAAGGAAAGGAAAGGAAAGGAAAGGAAAGGAAAGGAAAGGAAAGGAAAGGAAAGGAAAGGAAAGGAAAGAGAGTCCGGAATACGGTTGCCAATCCATGAAGACACTCCCAATATCCATACTTCATACACAGAGGATAGAAATATGGATCCTCCCCTCGTATGTCTCTCGTCTATCTCAGTGCTTCTATCACTTATGCCCCAGCGGGTGTGCATACCCTCGACTCAACTCCGGGCTGTATGTTTTGTTGCAAGTCATTAAATTATTCCGCGAGTAGGTAGGCATAGTTGAAAACTTACAAGAGCTGGCAGGCAGCATACGGCATTTTTGCCAATTGCGGTGCACTTGTTCTGGAAATCTTGGACGCTCGTAGGAGTGCCAGGGGCTATCAGATTTAGATATATATCAAAAATGACGAAGCAAAGGTATCTTACAAGCCTCGCAGCTACAGTGCATAGATTAATTTAGCTGCATGTCCAAGAAAAGAAAAGCAAAGATGGTAAATTGTGGGAAGAGCATACGCTGCGTAAAGTGGTCCAACTACGTCCTGGCCGCAGCACAGTACGTCTGTGTTCCCGACCCGGGGGCACGGTGAGAAAGTGTCTCGCTCTTCCGGCTGCGATGGCAATGCCAGTGCAGCTCCGAGGCAGAAAACGACGATTTGGGCAGGAAACCGCATATTTAATATATGCTATACTGAACGATGTTGTTTTAAGTGTGGAGGTGGTCTTAATCTTCTACGCATTTGAAATTGCTTGTAGGGATGGCGACAGGTATTTATACTCACATTAATTGAACCGAGATGATGTCTTAGGCTGTTCTAGTTTATACCACTTGATACGGGCCAGCAGTTCTAGATCATTGCCAGACCACTCTCGTAACACCCGACTAGAATGTACTACATGTAGCAACCCAAGCCAAAACGACTGGACGGGCGTTCCCAATCCCACGGCTGGTCATCTAATGTAACCAAGAAGCAATCCATATCAGCCATACAACGACCGAATCAACCAGTAGGCGTTTGGATTTCACTCCAACATGATGAAGATGTCTTGTGTTTGCTTAAGTGGCGTCGTTGGCGACGACGTCGTCGATCAGGATACTAGCCACTTAGTCAAATCAACTGATAGTCAGTCAGCCGACGCTTAGACCCCAAATAGTTGATTCAGCCACTTAGTTTCCATTAGGCAACTGGTTAGTCGCCAACCAATAGATATTGCCACTAATTGAGATCAGACGGTGCTCTCTATCCAGGTGTGTTACACTTGACAAGCTGATTCTCACTGCGTATTAAGATATCACAGATCGAGTATGGAATACATATGTTCCCCTGTCGTAAGAGCCTCGGCTTCTCCGTGTTTCAGCCCTGGAGTCTATACATGCGAGCCGTTGGGTCTAGAGTCAACGTAGTTACATCTATGGTATATTATACGATACACGACGAGACAATAATTTATCCTCATCTCCTTACCTCTGTAACAGTAGACTCGTAGCCTTTCAATAAGAGATTTACAATTGTTATATTTCACACTTCTGTGTCTGGTAATCATACAGGTTCTACCAGTTTTCGAGTTTACATGAGTGGTTGTTTCCCAGTTCTAGTTTGCTACAATGGGCAAGTGAAGTGATGGGACGGAAGTATATAGTTTAGCGGCTTCTCCAAGAATCAACCAGGCCGCATCGTGAAACTCGGGGTGTACAAGCCGTCTAGAAACCACGTTCCACGGGACCTAACTCCCCCCGCCTGAGGCAGTGCTTGAATTAGTGCTTGACCATTTGGTATATTGTAGATGGGGACAAGGATTTGATAGAACACGCCTTTACTGATTTATTTTTTTAATAAGGCTGTACTGTTTTATTCCTGCAACAATCTCATCACACCCTGCCACTGAACGGAAGATAGAATATAAAATTTATCCTGTAATTGAGATCTCGTGAAGTAAACTACCTTGGGCACAATATATCCCGTGATATGGCTTATGAAAGCGCCTTAATCCCTTTGACTAAAGACTCTATAAAAGCTGCCACGTTACACCAGCTTGCCATCACTCTCTGTGCTGAGACAGCTCTGTCAAATTTCCAACCCTAACTACTTATAGTCTCGGGCTCTAGACCGTATGACTAGCGAGGGCTGGTCAACTTCGTCCATAGAAGTCGGTTGTATGGCAAGAAACTAATATATAAAATTTTTTTTCTCACATGCTTATTATGCATTGCAGAGCCGTTCAAATCTCTCGTAATCACTGAGAGTCGCGTTCCTCTTCTTTGCTAGATCGCTAATCCTGGCATCACGACTTGTCGCTTGGTGTCACCCCTCGGAATGCCCAAATAGTACCATTCACAATTCTTTCTCAGCTAGAACTCGGTAAAATCCGGGGTTGTATCAGCCACCGGGCGTACAGTGGCATTTCTGTGGCACTCTCCATGTTATGTTACATCGCACGACGTATGTGACTCTACGATATTATGTACACAAGGGCAGTGGCGAGCGTAGGATTGGTTGAAATGATGGTGCCTCACCGGTTTCCGGGTAGGTAGAAAGGGACTTTGGAGGCTGAAGTCATGCATGCGGAAATAATCGCCATTGACATGAATCCTCGCAAGGATGCATTGAACCAGATCATCTCTCAGCGCACGCACAAAATGTCTGAGCCAAGATATGCCATCAACGAGCCGTAGAAGTGCCTGCTCAATCTTCTTGGCATCCATGCAAAAAACTGTTCGCATTTTCGCGCTTCCTAGCGTTAGGTGCTCCAGCTGAATAGATGCTGACATCAGCGCTGTTGAACTCGGTTACTTATGAACTGACGTGCACGTAAACCAATAAAAGACATGTAATGAGCCTATCATTGAATCCATCGTACAATTAGTTACTCAATGCAGGATACCTGTCGCGGTCTTCAAGATCTTGTGCGCTTGTTGTGAGCAGCCTGTAAAGCACCGAGAGCAGTCAGTTCAACACAACTTGCTTCCTTCACCATTAAATCTCAGACGGCCACAATGACTTGGCTGCGATGATAGGGGAGAGCGTTCCTGAGCTGATATGTTTACATGCTCGGTTTCAGTACAATGTTCTGGCTGGTAGATAAGTGTAATCTCATCGACAGACCTCGCGTCAGCGCGCAGACTCTGAATAAGACGACAATGGGGACGGAGGTTGAAGTATAGGCAGATAGGACACCGAGGAATGACAGAGGTATATCAATAAGAGGGCGCAATTACCATGTTTGCGGGATGTGCGATCAATGTCAAGATTGCGACAGTGGTGAAGGCAGTTCCGGTATCCAGGTTCTGCCCTCTGGCGGACGAGATGATGCAAATATGACAAGAGTGATAGCGGGTGAAAAGATACCGAGTGCGTTTTGTTACCTCGGTGCTAAATAAGCATCTGCTAGTTTGCGACGGGCACGGAGATCGACATACCAGAGGCGTGTAGTAAACCATCATCCATTGCACCTTAGAAGCGGCCAATAATTCGTTATGCCGAAACAATGTCACTCTCTGCGAGACGTATTTTGGAAGGTGGTGCATTTTCAGCATGTTCATCGCGCTCAGGGCCGAACTCAGAGCAGTGATCCGCAGGTCGGTCGCTTCGTTCCATGCTTTCTGCCGCGATTGTAGGAGCCGAGCAACGTATCGGCTCACTCGAGAACACCCTGGGGCCCTTTCAATCGGCAAAGACGCATCGAAGCGGCGTCCCGACGGAACTTACAGAATATCAGCACAATCGGAAGTGGCCAGAGCCAGCCGACTTCGCGCGCTAACAAGCTAAGACCAATGATGACCTCAAGTATTCGAGCCCAGGTCTTATGAGCCAATTTGCCAATAGAGCTCAAGCTGCCGACGTCGGTACTCATTAGTGTCACAGCTCTTCCGACCTGGCGATCATTATAAGCGCCCGTCTGCAGATTCATGGCTTTGTGATGAATCAAGCCGGTGAGAGCACATCGTATGGCAAGTTTCAATCTATTGAGTCGGTACCGGTAGACAGCGTTAGAAGGCTATTATCGCGTCAGTATAGGTACATGTGTGCCACCCAGTCTTTATAAATACTAAGCGCAAGACCGGCATAGATTGCAATCGTGGACACACCAAGCCAACATCCGTACGCGCGGCGGACGCTCTGCAGAGGCAGAGTGACATATTTAATGCACTGTCTGACCAGCACAGGTTGTGAATAACGGAATACCACCAAAAGGCGCGGGATGATGGCAGTGGGGACCTGATGCTGAACACACTTGGCAAGTGCTCGAAGTCGAGATCGACCGTTCTCAGGCTTAAATGCGACTCAGCTGATCAGCTACAGACACGTGTTCCGAGAGAACACAATAGCACGGCGCCTTACCCCGCATGTCTCATGCCCTTAGCATGTGCTTTCTCCAGGGGCCAACATCCAAGGTATTGCTGAGCGAAAGCAAATCATAGTGTGTCAGGATTCCCCGGTACCCACGCATGAGAATGGGGTTGATCCATGTGAAGAGTGATCTGCCTAGGGTGTTGCTCGCGTCTTCAGTATAGGCAAGATAGCGGGGATGGCGAGCAGTTCGTGCTTGTGGCATTGTTTCGAGAACCAAGATGATCATCAATAGTACCGGCCGGAACACGGGCAGGCGAAGTTGGCTGGCATCCCGAGGGGATGCGGACGGCAACGTCAGGTCTACCACATCGAGGGCAACTGTAGCGAGCAGATACAATATTGCGCAATTGGAGGCCTGCGTGGAGTAGCGTTATCCGAAGACCAACAATACGACCAGTCCAAGCATGCTGGCAGTAGATGCAATGAGAGAACCGATGAGACTATTCGCAGCTGCCCAAGGGGGACATGCTCCCGCCAGCCGTGCCGTGAGAGAAGTCAGGAGTGCAGCAACAACGAGCTAAGGGACTCGTTAGTAGAGCCGACTGCAAAGTGGCTGCTGGCCTATAATGACTTGCCACTTTCAACACAAATAGCCAACTCTATTGTAACTTGGTCCTGTACCGCGGCAGGTACCGCGATATTTGGCATGTACGCAGCGGCAAGTAGAGTAGGAACAAAGCGTAGCATGTTGCGAACGCCAGGTTCAAAGCCGCGAGTGAGCTAGAGGTGTTGGCGTGGCCTGATTCTACGATATCAAAACGGCAGCGAGATATCCAAGACAAGGCCGTCATGGACGATCGAATCCATCGTGCTGTGATCCGTGGCCTGCGGACTCTAGCTCCCGAGATTGAGCAAACTTCTGGGAAAGTGTGACATACCCGGTAAGCCAAGAAGTAAGTACCTTAGGCACGACGCAGAAACAATGGGAAGTAGGTATGGGGTGTGCTTGCTCAATTGCCATCTCCAGCATGATGTCAGATGCAGTCAGTGCCCACACGCAGTTCGTTGGCTTCGAGGGTCGGGCGCGGAAGTAGCGATTGGGCCGGTCAGCGTTCCTATCTTAGGTATCTACTCCTGGCTAACGTTCCCGCCACGGGACCACTCACCTAGATAATGTTTGTCTTGAACTCGTGAAGTGCAGATAGACGCCCGTTGGGTCATTCTACTTTCTGCGTCTTCATGCTGTCGTCCCGTGTACTCGGCACGCTGCAATGCGGCGTAGCAAGAAGAGACCTGGAATAACACACACACACGGGGTTCTAATACTTCATACCATGTAGTGACCGAAGAACTTCATGTTGACATTTGCCAACACTATTTCGCGATTCTTACAACCCGGAACGAGAACGCACCTGGTTATCCTCCAGAATGACTCCGATCGCCGCCGAACCAATATACGAGGAAATCCCCTCGCGTTTCTCTCGAAGGGTATTTCGACGGCCCTCTCGAGCCACCAGACGAAACAGATCCATTTGTTTCAATCTTTCAGACGGCCTTGTCCATTTTGTTTATATCGGTTGCCGTGGCCTTGTTCTGGTTTGCCCTGCCACGAGAACAGTTCATGCTTCAAGATTTTCATTTCGGCCGCAACTCCCTTGGCACACACCATCAACGAGTCTTTCGCCGGCGTCCATTTTCCAGATCTGAGCATACCTCCTACCACTACATTTTCTGGCACCTGCTGTTAGTGCAAAGAGAGGGTTCCCTTAAGTGTACAATTTGTGTGTGGGGGTTTCTCTATGCGCTAACAAGCCATAGATTTAGGTAGTCGAGAGAGTTCCGGCTTGAGCACAGTCGATAACAGGCCGTATTCTCGACCTTGGGGTACAGATACATTCCCACGACTTGATTAGGGGGCAACGCGACCGGCACGAAGAGTAGGACGTTGGCACTACAACACTGCGAGATGGAGGGAACTGGAGTCGGCGTATTGCTGTTGGTCGAGTATGGGGTATGGTATACGCCCGTTGTAGCTGGAGGCTGGAGGCACTGCTGGCACTCGTTGAAGCTCCCAATTGGTTTTCCTCATTGCGGTTTACCGTATGAGCACGAGAGGCTTCGGGTATGCAAGAGAAGGCTAACCACCAGGGCAAGCGTTCAAGGGCGACATGGGAGACAGTATTGGGACCAACGACGTGCGAGGCACGTATTAAGTCCTAAGAGGAGTGGACACGTCTTTACGATCACCAGCTTTAAGTAAAAAAATTGGCTTCTGGAGCCGTTATACGGACAGCTTGCCACGTCTGCATTCGCTTCAGGAGGCTTGAATACCTTGTGTATTCACCTACTCTAATGACATTAAATCCTGTCAGTCAATCAGCCATCTTCCAGATCTTGTGCAGGCCGTTTTCCTCGGCGTTCCCTTAAATATAATTTCTTAGAGTCGGTGACGTAGACTGGTGGACGTGACATGTACGCTACAAGGAACGCAGTCGCAACGTCGCCGGACGGATTAAACCGAGCTTAAGGGATCTTAGACAAGCATCAGGAATAATGGGCTCCCCGAAACCAACGAGGAGCTGGCGGCTTTCGACGGGGGATCTCCGACACTAATCAGCAGAGTTGCTCACGCTTCTGTCGCGGTGAGCATGCTTAGCGGACTCGGTTCAGGCACGTTCTCGCTTAAGAGACTAAAGATGCCCTTGTCAAAGCCGGTATGTCAAGGTAGCTTTATCAATGGTAAGCAGTGTATACATGTCGTAAGCAGGTGCCGCACGCGGCTAGTTCGAAACTGTTCCTGATTGCCTTGACTCCTTGGTTTAACGTCAGAGCGCTTTCCTTCTAACAACTGCTAACATCTTGGAGGAATAACGAGTTTTTAGCCTCAAGAAATGCTTTTGACAGGCCGTTCCAATATTGCAATGAGCGTGGGTCTAAGTTTCTCGCGCCTATCCCCACGCGCTTCGGCCCATCGGCCCGGCTTGAGCGACATGTAACTAGTACAGGACCATCTAGTCGATGGCCCCGAATGGGTCAACGCATTGGCCTTCGTGGACGCCGCCTATAAGACTTCCGCGAGCATGTGCCCTTGGTATCCCAACGAGCTTCTGATAAAGGAATTACCCAAAGTCATTGGCGCTGCCGTGGGGAATGAGCACAATGTCAGATGGCTTGGTAACACCTAGGTGTATACCTAGGAGGTTGGGTCTATATATACAGGCTATCCCCCTTAACTACCAGTTGGAAGGGCTAGGGGCCATTTGACCAATACACCTTAATGGCTACTGACCCCTTTCTACCTACCTGCTACGTGACTGTAGGGCTATTCCATTCACTCCGGGACCGATATGCCTGACACGCAATGAGGAGCGGCATCGAATTCTAGGCCCACCACTTCTTCGCACCGCGGCTGGCCGAAGAGCGCGTGCGTTCTGCATATGCTCTGTCTTGCATTACTGACCAGGCGAGCATTGCCGCCAGATTCTGGGCGATCTGAATAGCGCAATGCAATCTGGGTCTTGTTGAGTACTTATTACTAACAGTGCAAGTGCTTAGTTTGTACTGTATCGCTTTTGACGGCCCGAAAGCCAACAGCATCTAAGGTTACCTACCTACTAAGTAGGTAGTCTACTATACTACCTACCTAAAGGGTAGTAATGGAGGCCTTAACGAGGTTATTCGTATAAAGGAAATATGTCCCCAATGCGCATGTGGACTTGGCCAATGATCATGGTCAGAAAAGCGCCCTCGCCTGGCTCGGTTCATGGCTAGACTTGTCATATTTCAAAATGAGGTAGGCACATTATTTACCTAGGAGGTAGTATCCCCTTACTATATAGGAGGTAGGTTTCGCCTTTCCTATATTACCTAGGTACCTAGGTAGGTATAATGTTCATACCTACGCGAGGTAATACTTGGTAGCGACAACATCATTGTTGAAAAGAATGACATGCAATTGCCGTGAGGGGTAGGGACTAGACACTGTCAGCATATCATGCCTGCTGGCCGTATCTAATTCGCTGAACTACCTACATATGTAGGTAGCTTATCTTCACGTACTGGGGCTCTCCTGCAGCATCAGGTAGGTGCCTCTTGGCATCATGGTGAGGCTGAGCATGCAAGTACTACCGAGTATTGGAAGTTGATACTTACCTTAGGTACCTACCTACTCAAGTCAAGTCGACATTACCTACATAGGAAGCGACATCCTCCGTCTAATCTACCCCTCGCGCGAACAGAAGGAGACCTACACGAACCTGCTTCTGACCAATAGACACCTGAGAAGGTCACTCGAGGGCTCGCCGAAGCTATGCCTGTAAGATACGATTTCAAGCTGTGGCTGAACAAGGCACGCGAAAAGGTGCTTCCGTGGCATTTCGTCTCCCCGGCAGCTCTCTCTGCGACCTCTCAATCCGGAGGTATGTTATGTGCTGTAGACTCACGACGCATCGCATAACCTGTCGCAACTTACCTGATCAAGTAGATTCTGTTGCAGCCGGTCAGCCTGTCGCAGCATCAGGAGGCCCACGCCCGGCCACAACCGCCGGTCCATCTGGACGAGCCGCAGCTGGAGCCCCCGAACTATCAAACATTGCCCTCTCCAAATCTGACACAATTTGGAACTGCGCCTACGAGGATCTCGAAACCACCGAACCAGAGCTTGTCGGTTCGTATTTGCACGCCCTGAGTCAGGTTCTTGGAGACGAGACTGGAGACGAGACTGGAGACTCGTCCCCTACCGCGCTCCTGGATAGGATGCACGATCCAATTCTGCGGCAGCACTTCATGAAGGAGATGGTTCAAAAGGGCCAAGAGAAAACATTGAGCGCCTCAAAGATAACCACCAGAGTGGGCGAGATTGCCGACTTTGTTCTGGGCTCCAAGGGAATAGTCGACTTGACAATTCAGAGCGTGCCACAAGCTGCGCCGGCTGCGCTCCCGTGGGCTGGGGTGTGCTTCGGGCTCGAAGTATGATAACGGGTTGGAATTTGATCTTTGTAGCTCTGCTAATAGTACTTCTAGATGCTCCGCAAACCTGCTCAAGCGACGAAATCCAATCTTGAAGGTATCGCTCATGTCATCTCGAGAATGGACTGGTACTGTGCCTTGACCGACCTTCTCCTGGACAAAACAAACGTTTCCACTAAATATAATTTCCGGGAGGTCTTAGGCCAGCTAGAGACTACGATAACGAAGCTCTATAGAGCTCTTCTCTTGTATCAGATGAAGAGTGTCTGTTCGTACTATCGCCACCAAGGTGCTCGCTTCTTGCACGATATAGTGAGTTCGAATGACTGGGAAGGCGATATCAACATCATTAAACAGGCTGAAACGACCCTCAGAGGCGATATAGACCAGTACTACCAAGAACAAACGAAAGCGTCTCTAAACAAGCTCACTGATAACAGTAGCAAACTACTCAACCTTCTGGGCAACATTCGACAGGATATTCAGAGCTTCATCTTGCAACAGAAGGTTGCTACTAGAGATCAGATCGAGTCGGATTGCCGCAAAGACCTTCGCGTCGTTGATCCGGAAGATGATATGAAAAGGATCGAGAACAACAAGGATGAACTGCTCGACGACGCATACAGATGGATATTTGACACCCCTGAGTACATGATGTTCACTAACTGGGAACATGGCGAGTTCAGATCCCCGCAGCGGCGAGTACTCTGGTTAAAAGGACACGCCGGCACCGGGAAAACTATGCTAATGATAGGGCTCATTCGCCACTTCTCCAAACAGTCCGCCGCTCTGGCCCCGGGGCTCTCTTTTTTCTTCTGTCAAGCTACAGACACCAAGCTTAACAATGCTACGGCTGTTCTTCGTTCCTTGATTTGGCTTCTACTTCTCCAACAGCCACGCCTTATATCTCACTTGCTACAGAAGTACAAAGATTCAGGTGCAAGCCTCTTCAATGAGAGGAATGCATTTTACGCTCTATCCACTGTGTTCGAAAATATGCTAAGTGATCAGCGACTGTCGCCTGTATATCTTGCCGTCGATGCGCTTGACGAATGTTCGGAAGGGCGGGCGGACCTTATCAAACTTATATTCAGTACCCTCGGACTTTCCCAGAAGGTGAGATGGCTGCTATCTAGTCGCCCGGAAATTGATCTTGCGGGACTCGAGTCAGATATCACTTTGGTCGAGCTGGATACTCAACGTCTTGAAGTACCTGTCAAGGCATACATCAAGCACAAACTCAGAGCCCTCGAAGGAAAAGAGGGTTACACCAACAGTATATTGGAAGAGGTTTCTGATATAGTCTACGAGCGAGCAGAGAACACTTTTCTATGGGTGGCTCTGGCATTCAAAGCCCTCGGGGAAGAACACGGGGAATACTCCGTCGAGATTATCTCAGACATGCCCCCTGGACTATCAGACTTGTACCAGCATATGATGGCTAGGATTGAGAAGACCTATGGAAGAAAACCACGAGATTGCAAGAAGATTTTGAAGACCGCTTTTCTTGCATTCCGTCCACTCCGCCTCTCAGAGTTATCTTTAATCACCGGGTTGTCCCCCGGCCTCACGAGGAACGCGGTCAAAGAATGTGGATCTTTTGTCTCATTAAACCGGCAAACGATCAATTTAATTCACCAATCTGCCAAAGACTATTTGAGAGAAAAATACGCCACTGTGCTTGATCCGGCTGGAGCAGCCCAAGGACATATCGACATTGTTAAGCATTGTCTCAGCGCAATATCTTCGCTAGAACAGAACATGTATAAACTCGATCTGGGCTTCAAGCCCGAAACTATGACGCCCCCTAACCCAGATCCATTGGCTTCACTACAATACTCTTGTGTTTCGTGGATCGATCATGTACGTTCCTTGGAACATGAAAAGCCTGAGTCCATCCAAACTGTACTGGCCGAGGTGTCGAAATACCTGAAGAAAGGATTCCTTCGCTGGCTTGAAAGTCTGTCTCTGCTAGGGGAAGTCGATGAAGGGGTCTTGTTGCTGAAGAGCCTTTTACATTTCGTCGAGGTATGTAGGCTGACTTGAACTTTAATATGATGTTATCCGGCTACTAAACGCTGCTAGTTCCAAATGGACGCTGATCTTAGTCTTATTGATTTTCTAAGGGATGCAGACAAGTTCTTGGTCAGGAACAGAACCATTATTGAACGGGCCCCGTTACAGACTTATGGTTCTGCGCTGGTTTTTAGCCCGACTTCGAGTAAGGTTAGAAGCCGATATTGGCACGAGAGACTGCCCTTAGTGGAAGTATTATCAGGGGCCGAAGAGAACTGGGGCGCGCATCAGATGACCCTCGAAGGCCATGAAGATTGGATTAACACAATAACATACTCCTCTGACGGCAAAACTCTCGCTTCCGGTTCCGATAATGGAATAATTCGGCTATGGGATGCTGCGACTGGCACACCTCGGCGGGCATTTCAGGCGAATGAACATCAGCTTCGGAATCTGGCATTTTTGCAGGATGATAAAACACTCGCATCATATAGCAAGTTTGGTATAATTTCGTTTTGGGATGTCGCAGCAGGTGTGTGCCGGTCCATGCCCGTGGAAGATATGGAAGCCTTGTCGAGTGATGATGAAGCTGCTGCGTCGGTTCTGAATGGAAAAGCGATGCAGCTCTGGAACACAACAACTGGTGTATTAAAGAAGGCAATCAAAACCCCCAATGGTGGTATCCTTGCGGTAGTATTCTCCCCAAACTATGGGATGATTGCGGTTTCTTCATATGACGAAAGGATTCGGCTCTGGGACGTCGCAACGGGGGAGTGCCAGCAAACGCTCGAGGGGCGTACAGACCAGATGGTGTTCTCACCTAAAAGCGATATGCTTGCGTCAACATCACTCAACAACATAGTCTCCATCTGGGATTTGACCGCTACCCCACCAAGTTGCAAAATCGTCGGAGAGCGTAGCCTTTGTGTCAACGGTATGGCGTTCTCGCCCAAAGGCGACATGCTTGCGCTTGCTTCAAGTGACTGCAGTGTCCGGCTCTGGGATATAACAATTCCTCTGCCGAATGGCAAAACGCTCGAAGGACATACAGAGATTATATGTAGTATGTCATTCTCCCCTAACGGTACCATTCTTGCGTCTGCTTCGCGTGAGGGCACGATCCGACTCTGGGATATGGCAACTTCCCTGCCGAGTAGCAAAGCACTCGAAGGGCATACAAGCTCTATATGGAGTATGACGTTCTCGCCTGACGGTACTGTGCTTGCGTCTGCCTCGATAGACCGCACAGTCCGCCTCTGGGATGTGACAAACCTTTTACCCAACAATAGGGATTCAAATGCGCATAAAATTACTTATATAACAGATCTGGCATTCTCAGCCAATGGTACCAAGCTCGTGACAATCTCAGACTTTGATACAGTCCGGCTCTGGGATATGACAACTATACCACTAAACTGCGAGGTCTCCCAGGAATTTAAACATCATCGGATCTCTGGGGTGCTGTTCTTTGACGGTAGAACTTTGGTATTGCGCTCTTCTGAGGAGAAAATCTTGATCTGGCATTTTACAGCCATGCCATCAAACATAATAACGCTCGAAGGGCATCCTGATGAGTGCCCAATAGTATCATTCTCACTGGATAGCTTAGTTCTCCAGTCAAGTTCATATTCCGGAGAGGTGAAGCGCTTGGATGTCGTGACAGGTGACTGTTTCCAAACCATGAATAACCATGTTTGGTTCTCTAATCATGGTCAAAATAGCGGCGTAGGGTATGGATTGAATGATTATAGTGAATGGGTGACTCTAGGTGACACAAATGTGCTTTGGCTACCCGTGGACTATAGGGGATGCGGTGCAGTCCACGGGTCTACGGTAGCGATTGGCACTGAGGCGGGAAGATTGGTTGTTATCCGCTTCACGTGAGAGCGATTCGGGGTTTCGGGGTATTGTCTGTCAGGGTCTAGGGTCACATCGAGTTAGAAGGGACCTAGCAGGGTGGTCATAGCTCTGTTTCGTATATAATACTTGGTGTTCTCCCTTAGATGTAGTTAAAGGAGTCCTAGAAATCATTAACATTAAGTCCCTACCTTATATTCTCACCTGCTAGTGACCTATTTGTGACCTAACTTCACTCTGGATACATAACAACCTGACATTGTCGGAGGAGACGGCAGACCTATAACGGGGCATACATCGGTGAGCAGGCAGTAAATGGACACATTGAGTTGGCCCTGTTCACTTCTACACTTCTAAATGTCTCTCCCGAATCAGGTTATATGACATGCACTGGGACATATGCCACCTGTTATAACCATTATTATCCAATGTCAGTACTTCAAGCGTTCAATTTACTCACTCCCAAACTCTACTATTATATTGCTAAACTTTCATATATCGGTGTTCCGGGTGGTCTATGTCAGCCCAAGGTTTGAAGAACTTCGATTCGCAGGCAATATAAGAACCAGTAAGGCTAGTGTTGCCGCAAAGAAAAGCGTGTATAAATGCCATCTATTATAAAATAGTGATACAACATGTCTACTAAGGAGATCTCGTTGAAGGGTATGTTGAAATAGTATATTATAGAAAGGACAAAGCAATACATACTTTTGCTAGGTTATAAGCCCGGTTAGCTTAGTAGATAAAGCGCCGAATTATTTTAGTAAGTTAGCTAGCATATAATACTTTCTGGTGCCCCTTGTAAGGCTGTATTAGCTAAGCGGCCATAGTGCGAGACCGAGTAGCAACAGAAATAGAGAGCGCAAGATAACGTTTTATTTATACGCACGAAAAATCGAGAGTACAGCTGGCGGGAAGTGTTGAAATAGTGTATTACAGAGGGGACAAAGTAATGCATACTTTTGCCAGGGTACGCAAAACGGACACAAGTATCATGACATAACACCATCCCAAAGAGAGGAACGTGAGTTTCTTTTCAACTTGGAGCCTAGATGGTCACTGTTATAACGAGCTACACAGATCTACATGACTCGGACGCTTGAGGGCTATAGATAAGGCGAGCATATAAAATGGACTTACAAACCCCTTTTCCTCTGCTCTTTTGGTACTTGTTTTGTCTAGGATAATATGCGAAGATATCTTGTTCTCAGGCCGCTTAGATGAGTGCTAAAGCACGATGAAGCGAAATGTATATGAGCAACTCGTCGCATCCCGCAGCGTCATACCGTTTCCATTGTTCCATGTTGCAACGTAAGACAACGTTAGCGCTTTCAAGACATGTCACAAAACACCTCACACAAAACCACCGTGTATGCCCCTTTTTCATCTAAGACGATTGGGTATATAGGAGGGGCAAAAGTGGCCCCCGGAAGTTCACGGCCGTCGTGAGCTAACTGCAATCCGGAGCGCCGAACCAAAGGGGTTACGGAGTGGGTCACGCCTTTTAGACTGTGTTGAAGTAAGAGGGGCGGATACACTACACTCTCATACCTATATGTATCTCCATCTTTCTCCCGTCTCAACTGGTTGATTCTTCCCTTCTAATCATCATAAAATACACCATGAATTCTGCTACGCAATTACTCGTCTCCACTCCTTCTGGCGGATTGCGTACGGATTCACCTAGCTATGTAGGTAAATAAACGGTCGGAACGGCCTACGATTGATACGTGAGACACCATTATGATTGCTACCTTATAAATTAATAACAGCTGTATAAAGCCCCACGTCGCTTGTGTTATTCCCTCTAATACAAGCGACTTAGGATCCAGCAATTCGAGTTCCAGCAGCCTTCCACACTCTTTCGCGTTAGTATGTTACGCTGACAGCATTCTGTTAGCAAATCAACGATACCATGTAAGCATAAAAAATCTGTAAACTGTATAACGTGTTTTGTGCTATGTTATTAAACAAGGACGCCCACCACTTTTTAATACCCTTTAGGTAAGTTGCTAATTATAATCCAGTTCTCTCTTCGTCCATATTCACTGCGATATACACGTGCTATTCTATGGAACTTTAATGGCACCGCGGTACCGTCTCGTACCGAAATCTATGATTAATTGTGGCATTAAAACGCGAACGTGGTAGAACCGTGGCGTCCATCGTCGGACCGATCTATGTTCTTTCAACCGGCTATGCACCCCATGTAGAGATATTTAACCGGGACAGAGCCTCGTCGCTCACCCGCCGGAATAGGGGTATGATGACAAAAAATAAGAATATTCAGTCCAAGTCAGTCTGGTAGCATGTAGTAGGCAAAGGAAACTCTGCCTTTTGAGAAGGGTGTCGCCGATCCTCCTGCAATGTCAGGGTTCTTAAGATTTGTGGCGTAGGTGCAATGCTACTATAGCTGTAGGTCATTCTCACTTTAGAAGAGAAACCCCGGCAAGCTTCGGAAGAAGGTGCCCTAAAATTTCCGTGCTGCAGGCAGCATCTAGAAGGTAGAATGACTGTGTAAGGAGAGGCAGCCCGTTTGAAAATCTACCAACTGAGTGTCGGGGGAACATTTGATCATTTTCTAGGTATCATTTTCAAGGAAAGGAAGGTTAGCGACACATGACGATACTGTAGCTATGTGTTGTCTTTTGCTTTGAGGCTGTCACTTTCGGGTTGTGGATATTGGAGACGCATGACGCCGAAGGTTCGCTGAGTTGAAATATTGGTATGGTGTTGAGGTGCAGTATATTGTATTGCCTTAAGGAACAAGTCTAGGTACAGCATGTAGGGGTGATACCTCCTAATATATAGTAGGTGTGTGTGGGGCGTAGGTACCCAACCTCCTCAGGCTACCAGCCTCCCTGATTTCCATACGCTGCATACGAAACTTTCATACTTCGCATCTCGTCGAAGAAATGCAGGGCCTGAAAGGCTGGGAGCTTTGAGCCTTGAGGTAGTCTCTCTACCCTTCATTGACCGGCTACTTAGAAGGGCTAGATGGCGCAGCGTATGTGCGCCTGAGCTTTTCCTGCGTCCCCTCTTCTTTCTCCCACCCACTAAGTTGGGTTTTTGACAGTGGTTGTGAGGCTCTAACCGCCCCCAAGTCCCCAGGAGCCTACATAGCCGGCTTCTTCTACTGGGTCCTCTCCCACCTTACCAACAGATGCTGAATATTAATAGAACTTACACGGATAAAGGACTCTCATATATCATCTATACCCAATTAGGTCCCTTTATCTCAATATCATGGCCCCTTTTCTCTAACGCACACTTTAACATCTACTCAAGTGTTCAAAATAATGTTACTTAGACTTGACCTAAATAGGTGTAACGAGGGCTAACAGGGGGCTATTTAGACTAGCTAAAAGATGTAACCAGTTAGTTAGAGTAATTTTTAGATCGCCTTCGAAGCTAACTTAGCAGCGCATTCTTATATATAGGTTAACGCTAGTTAAAAAAGCTGCAGGGCGTTTTTTTCAGCGTAGTCAATAGACCTTTTTGAGCCATATATAAAGCCCTGTAGGTGGCCGTCACAATAGGCGAATGTAGTATCGCATGCGTTAGTGGCTACCGGCTGCAAGTATGACACAGTGTTATGATACCTCTAGGAAGACAGATTTACGGCAATTATAGCATGTATCATCGATTTGGTAGAATCGAAATTCAGTAGTCTCTTGGATCATAAGACCCAAAAGCACTGTCCCTCCCTTCCATTACACTACTTACGTGCTGGGACGACCACTTGTAAAGGGTTGGTACGGATGCAGCTCCGTAGGCTCAAGAGACAAGATGAGTTAATGAGCTAAGGGATGGTTTAGGCCACTTGGTGTATACTACCATTTCTGTTGAAGTAAGGGAGCCGGATACTCTCCACTCTCATACCTATATGTATCTCCCTCTTCCCCCGTCTCCAACGGGTAGATTCTTCCCTTCTAATTATCCTGAAATACACCATGAATTCTGCTACGCAAGTACTCGTCTCCACTCCTTTTGACAATTTCAATGATGTAAAATATGATTTGGGTGGGATACGGTAAGGCATAGTACAGAAAATAGGAGTCAACTAGAACAAATTGTATTGAGTACCTAAACTATGCCGGCTCTCCATGCGATAGCTGCAGCCTACTATAATGTATGTAGACCTTTGCATCGGCAAGGCAAACCATTCTGCATAGGTTATCCTGTTCTGGAAACCCTGAAGATCAAGGATACCCGAGGGCCCATCTCAAAACGTTGCCATCTAGTGTGAGTGCATCACATGTACTAGGGAAATGATTGAGCCCCTTAGTCGACTACACTAGGCATACCTCGCAACTTTCGGTCAGCTCTGCTTGACGGGTAACTACATGTGCTCAACCATGCATGACTGCAGACGGCATCAGCAATATTAATTAAAACAGGCGAGGTAATATGATTGCCTTGGATTCTCTCTGTTCACCGAAAGTAATCACCAATAAGATAATGAAGCGAGTCTTGTGCTAATGCACATGCCTTGATTTTCATGGATCTAAAGGATCCTTCACATTACAGGGCTTCGGCTGTACGTAGGGTAGATGAGGCTCAACAGCACTTCAGCCGCTGATGCTGCCTAACAGCAAGAAGAAAGGAAAAACTATCTAATTTTTGAGGCAAGGTTGCGGAATTTGCTACGTATATAAAGCTGCCGAATATCCAAATTCACCACAATTGCCCTTGGCAGATCTCTTGGTTACTTCACCATCTAATGTTTTGTACTGGTCGCCATGTCCGGAACTGCTCCAAGCCAAGTTGACTCGGCCCTTGACCGAAAACGATCTACGACCTGGCACAAATGGACGAAATACTTACCTGATGTAACAACACAACAGAACGGCACTATAAGGATCGAGGATTACGGCATCCCGTTCGAAGAGGGAGGTCAGTGCCCATTCTACCCTCTACAGCTCCTTCAGCATATTTTCACCAGACAAGTCTTGTCTGCTGAGATGAATGCCTTGGACGGATTGCATGATACACAGAGAGAGTTCCTAGTCAACCAAATTCTTGGCACCGATGACCCTATGACAAGGTACCTCAAAGTTTTTGCCATACTCAAGGCTATTTGCAAGCTCGATAGGCTATTGGCCTTTGTCGAGAAGAGCGTACACGACGAAGAACTCCCGTTGTTAAGCGCTCGGGGCCAGCCAAACGACGGTCTTATCTGCAGGAAATCAGGAAGACGTGTTCCAGATTATCTCCTGATCGCCCACGACCGTACAACATTCTATAGGCAGCAATATCATATGCTTCCCGATGTTTTTGACATTCAGCCTCAACCGTGTGATTTGGATCACTATCAAGTGGTACCTTATTACACAATCGAGAGTCCTCCAGAATCTGGCGATCGTTCCGGGGGCTATGGAGAAGTGTCTAAGATTCTAATTCACCCCTTATGCCACAAATTCAACGGCATGTGTAATGTAAGCTAAGTTGCTTTTCACTTGTTAGGAATATCAGACTTAATCAGCATCGTGCGTTAGAAAACAGACGAAGTTACCTTTTTCGCATTGAAAGAGTGTATAAAGAATAGCATCGACGAGTTCAGAAGAGAAGTTCTAGTGCTCCAGAGGTTCAAACACGCGAATCATCAACATATTGTTACTTTGCTGGCTTCTTACACGCAAGGTCGCAAGAAATTTCTGATATTTCCGTGGGCTGATTATGATCTTGGCATTTATTGGCAAAAAGAAAATCCGACCCCAAATTCCGAAGATGTTGAGCTAGTTCGATGGGTCTGTCAGCAAGCTTGGAAGCTGTCTGAAGCCGTTAGTCGCATCCACGATCTCAATAACGAGGACAGCGGAGTTCCGGAAGCGGATCGCCTCTATGGTCGCCATGGAGATTTGAAACCAGAGAATATCCTCTTGTTTAGATCCAGAAATAGCTTCGGTCACTTGGTGATTACCGATATGGGATTAAGTAAAACCCACCGATTTACGACTAGGACTTACACTATCAAAAACAAGGTCACCGCATCACCAAGGTATCTCCCTCCTGAAGTCCAGTGCGAGGGTATCCTAATGGGCCGAACTTTTGATATATGGACTCTGGGTTGCGTATTCTTTGAGTTCCTAATCTGGCTACACGGGGGCATCGCGAAACTTGAGAGTATACTGGAAGATATGATGAGCCCATCAATCCGAGGATCACATTCAACAGACGAATATTTTGAGTGGGTTCGCGTGCTAGAAGACAACTCTTATGCTATCAGAATCAAGGAAGTTGTGACTCAGGTAAGCTAGGTTCTTATTGGGTTTTGAATCATTGACTGACGATGTATCTGCAGTGCATTGAAAAATTACAGAGCAACTGCACCCAATTTGCATATGACTTCCTTGAGATCATCGCGAACCAAATGTTGGTTGTAGACCGTAATGAAAGGATCTCGGCCAAGAAACTTGCGGAGGAAATGGAAAAGTTAAGCAGAAAATGCAACGAAAGAGACTACTGTGTTCGGAAGAGAGAGCGTCAAGTACACGCTGCCCCGGGGCGGAAACTATACAGGGGGGAATTCCGTGAGGATCTCGAGACCGGTGGGAAAGACAATATTCCCCAAGTGTCAAGTGACAGAACCAAGAACAGCAAGCCCTGTGGGATTTCAACTTTCTGTTGTCCATGTTAGAAGCCTCAGGTATATGGTTATGACACTTTCCATCTAACAGCCTGCAAACGGGATTTTCTATAGTATAATTCTATTTCGCCCGTTCGATCGACCGCAGTCGTTCCAATCGTAGACAAAGACTCGTACGGGGAGGAATTCGTGTTGAGTTCGGCTCGTGATAGCATGCGACAGAGGCTCAATAATAGCTCCTTCTGTCAGGCAGCTCAGGAAGGCATCGTATCGTAATGGTCTCTGGTAATTGCAACTTCGATTCCACGAGCTTCTTCCTGACCATGGAAGTATTAGTGAAGTAGCCCGGGCAAGGTTCGTGCGGTAATCGGCGGAGGAACTAGCGTCTTGCTCACAGGAGTTAAAGAGCGCGGAACGGTGCATTTAAAGCGACCTCTCTCATACTGCTGGCATCAGTAATCGCTCTAGTGCGCTGCTCGGGGTATCACTACCTTGATTCGGATTTGCTGAGCCGGAAAAAGTTTCAAAAGCTGTTCAGCGAGGGCGTCTTCATCAGTGTACCGAGCGCGGAAAATGGCTTGGGCTGGCATAATGTGGAAAAGGATAGTAGAATGCGTGGGGATTCAATAGGCAGACTGGTATTTCCAATTGCAAGTTTCTCGGATGCTGCAGGCTTTGTGTGATGATCAACCTTGCGGCCCAATTTCTTTTTCTCCAAATCGGCAATTCTTGAGTGGTCAGGTGGCGCAATCTACAAGGGGGGTAGTGCTAGGTATGAATGCAAAAATTCGCAGCTCCCAGCGTTCTATGCCATTAAGTGGTAGCCAGAGGCGACTGAGATAGATTGCACCGAATTTCTATTGCTCCTACTAACCAATGAGTGGTACCACATGGTACAACTTATGTTTTTCTGTCATTTGTAAGTAGTATTGTGGCGATGCATACATATGCATATTCGGTGTATGACACCCCAGTCCATTATCTGAGCCTCCCGAGGGTTTCTACAGGTGCCGCTCGATTCGTTGACACGTCAGTGTTCTAAGCATTTATGGTCATCATCTTTCCACGTTACGCCTTCGAGATATAGGAGTATCAACATTGAAGGCATGTTTCCAATCAAGGAAAAGAGTAAACAATATGTAGGTTTTACGGGCGGAGGCATATGCTGTGGCCCGAGGCGGATGACAGGTACCAGGCTTGGATATGCATATAGGCAACTACAAGAAGAAAAGATTTTTTTTTTTTCAGAAAGGCTGGCTCAGACAATCACGACATGCTGACTCCACCAAAGCACTCACCGCAATTTGCAGAAGCCGTGGCCACTGCGTGCACCGCAACCGAAGATAAAAACTCCAGACATAAGGCCATCCTCGATTCAAAGCATCGTTCACGAACTGTCGCAAATGGAGTTTTCGCCTGATACCATTGTTTCGCCCACAGATGAAGATCTGGACAGGGTATTTGCGTATTCTCCCGCTCCAGCTTCAGTGATCACATGTCTGCGGCCCAAGGGGAGAATAGTAGAAGAGGAGTGTACAACAGAGCAGGATTGGGACGCACTTATAAAGAGACTTCCATCTATTAGCAGCACCAATGTGGCTTCAGGCTTCGTACTATTGTAAGTCACTCTTCAACACAGCTTAGCTGAGTGCTAACTCCAGGCCAGAGTAACACCATGCAACTCGGGTTTGAAGAATCCCAAGCCCCCAGTGGCTCAAGGTGACGGCGATGAGAAGGGTTGCCAAAGTACCCGTGACACCGCAGTTTTCGATAACATAGAGTCCCTTGGCTATGGAGGGAAGCGACACACAAGAGTCTTGCCTTTCTCCACAAGCACATTTTACAGGATATCCAAAGCATTTTATATGCATCGTTCAATCTCTCCGACAATCAACCGTGCTGATGTCCCTTTGTTCTCATACGAAGAGTTCTCCGTGCAGGGTGAAATTTGCAAAATTAAAGCTAGAGGTTCGTGATCTACTCCTCGAACAAGTCATGTCACCGAGCTAATACGATAAAGTCTACAACTGCCGATCGACAAATGCTTGGGGCAGCGATCTGGCCATGACTGTCACCCACTTTCCCCAATACGGGCTCACCTTTGGAATTCTTTTCGGGTGCACCAAGCCACAAAAGAAGTATGTACTCGAAAGACTTACACTTTCAACCCAAGAGTCGGCTCATCCGTTGCTTTTGCCAGGACTCTTTGCTGAGCTTGAGAAAAAGAGGCATCATGTTATATTTGAAGCTGGCGTGGACGAGCTTGAATCCATGATAAATGATACCGACATGGAGGCAATGCTCTGTCAGCGGCAGTCCGGAAATAATTCTAATAAACAGGGTAAACAAGCCGTGTACCTCAACATGTTGCATCTGAAGCATGGCTTAACTGCATGGGGCCAACAATTGACGAAAATGCTGGATCACGCTTTCGCCCTAAACTACGAATACAATGGGTCGTGGAACCACTCACAAAGTCGCGCTATTTGTGAATCCCCTGGGAGCTCGATAATATCCGTAAATACACCGCTGGAACACTCCGTATACTCTGAAAATCCTTCCAACGACAAGCGCTTCGCCGGCGTCCAAAGCTCCCCTGAAATATGTATTTGTGAGGATTCAGAAGCAGTTCATGAAGAGACGGAAAGTGATCAGCTAAGCATGGCTGAGACTAACCTCAAGATCATAAAGCGCGTCAGTGTCATATTAGAGGACTACAATGACAAGATCAGAGAATGCCAGACGAGATTTGACGGCCTGACAATGACCACGCAAGTGGTAAGAATCTAATTTCCGCCGCCAAGTTTGAACGCACATTTAGCTAAGATAGAAAATCGCAGTCTCAAGGTGAGGCCAGCGTGATGTTGGCCTTGACAACCAGTCAAGACTCGCGGCACATGAGAACCATAGCATTAGTAACGATGGTGTTCCTCCCTGGGACCTTCTTTGCTGTAAGTCAATCATTTACGCACCTATTCCTATGAAAGTCCATGTAGTGACTGATCCACAGACAATATTCTCGATGACGTTTTTCAATTGGCAAGCCGGGGATGGCGAATCACCAGTGTCGTCCTTCCTCTGGATTTACATTGTCTTCAGTGTTGTGTCAACCGCCATTACACTGATGGTGTATTATTACTTCGTAGCTTTACGCACGAAGAAGAGTTCAGACTCCCCTGGAAGTGTATAGCAAGATAACTAAAAGGAGACCTAGAACAGGACTTAGGATATGCAACTATGATCACTGGAGAACGCCTGGGGCGAAGTGAACGTAATCAGAGTGTTAGTATGAGAAATCGGGAGAACTGTGGCTATCAGTTGTAAAGTAATGAGGTAAAATACGCGCATCTGACTCCTTGCTTTTACCTACTCTCTGGGTTGTATCTGTCCGAAGACTATTTCTGAATATCACACCACAGTATCATGCATCCATCTGCGAACACGTCAACAACCACACGTCGCGATAGTCCCACCTTGATACTGTTCAAAGCGCACACTTATAGTTACCAATGGAGCCCGGAATGGCTCTTGCTTATCTACCAAGCTCTCTTTTTCAGAGAGTGCACTACTGACTAAGCCGCCCTGGGCTCTGGCAGATAGGGGTCTTGTATAGTGCCCTATGAAATGCTACGATAATCTCACGTCAGTTCATCACATGCATGGTGTATCACAACGCCCGGATATATAGCTTGGAGATATTATCAATACGACAATAATATTCTGTGCCTACAAGTGTCCTAGCAATTCAGAGGTTGCCCTTACGATTTCCCCTAGGACTAATTAGGCCTATATGTAAGTGAGGACCGACCCGGATTCATCGCCTGCTGAGAACTCGGGAGCTACGCCTAACCTACAATTTTCGAGCTATTCGGGTAAAAGATTTATTTAGTTATACAGGCAGCTGAAATTGAAATTGAACCAAACAGGAATTTGCCCACGTGTTGTATCTGGGTTTTTTTTTGCCCTTGGCACCAGTCGCCCCTTTTTACTTTCCATGTAAGCTGTTGAGCCATTGGGTGGCTGAGTGTCCCTATCAGCCCCAACTATGCTACATACTTGAGTACCTAGGAACCTAGGTATATACAGCCAGCTCTACTTCGATTTTGGCATTTCGACCTTTGCCCCAAGACCCAAAGGTACCATATTGGCAAGATATAAATAACCTCGCTGAGACGACCTCACCGGGCGGCCGAGACACGTATGATCTGACTTCAAAAGACCAGTGCAGTTCAGCACGAGTAACAGCATTGTCGCACCACAAAATATGTTGTACGATGTTGCAAGCTTACTCTCACGGTACATTTCAAATCACAATACACTCGCGGCAAGGCTAGATATGTTGGCTAGATATGTTGGCTCCAATTGATGAGCTGAACTGATTACATGAAGGTAGTCTCCAACGCGAAGCTATCGCCTGCCGCTATGACCATCAAGATATTCAGTGTTGGTATGGAAACAAGAATTGAAAAGATACCGGAATCTACGAAGATAGATTCTTTCTCGGGGTCGATTCTTACTTTTCAGTATTGAGTGCTCAGCCCCTGACTCACTACTCGGTCTCGGCTCGGAACCCGACCTAATGCCATCACCCGACGCATTGGCATTGGCCCCACTGGATTCCGTAGGAGCGAGTTTGCGAGGCTTGTCCGATTCGTATGTTGCGCTCTTGGCGAAACGCTGCATTCGCTTAGTGTAATAGTCCACATTGCCCTCACATTTCTTCTTCATGGCTTCTAGTTTCAGGACCACTTGATGGCATTTAGCCCGGTCCTCCTCCCTGATTCGGATCATGTCATCTGAGATTAGATCCAGGAAATCGTGCATGAAGGCTGTACAATCCGGATGGCCATGTAACATATCGATATGCTGATTCCTCTGTAAGCCACTTTCCATTGCATCAACATGAAAAACTTACTTTTCTGACAGAATCCTTTCGACAAGCTCCAAAAGCTTTCCTATAGTCCATATTAAAGAACTTATCTTCTTCTAAAAAGTCATAGGGAGATTGGTCCTCAAGTTTGCGTTCCTCAGAAAATGCGGCCACCCCGTCCCAGCCTTGCAGTAGCCAGGTGAGGAACTCAAGATATAGGCAACCCAGAGACCAAAGATCCCATAAGTAAGATATCTTCCCTCTCAAGTCGCCCTCTGGAGCACGGTAGGTTCTTGTCGCCATCGGGCCGTTGGTATATTCTCTCCGATAGGAATGGTTCTGATGAAACCGTGTCAAACCAAAGTCTGAGATTTTGAGCAGCCCCCATCTAAGATCCTCGGCACCAGCTATCGGCACATAGCGCAGAATATTCGTAGGTTTGATATCACCGTGCCTACCTCTGAGAGTATTGCTCTCGGATGATGAACGCTGTTCGCCATGAATTAGCTGGAGCCCCTCGGCTATCCCAAGACATTGTTGAAGGGCCCAAAGGCTCATGTTTGGGTCCAGGGTTGATGACGCATTCTTCTTCCAGAACATTGCCAAGTCGTCAACGGCCCAGTGGAAGATTAAGTAGTACGAGTCGCGATATTCGAATGTTCCGAGTAACTCCACTAGATGCGAGTGGCCGAGGTTTCGGACTAGTTTTAACGCCTTCACTTCTTTGTTGAAGTCTTCATCTGTTGAGCATAATAGTCTTTTGACGGCGAAACGGTGTTCACCAGTCTCCAGAAAAATAATTTAGCATCATTCACAAAATATGGCGGTAGTGAACATACCAAGTCATGATGGCCATGGTGAATCACTACTTGGCTTACTTGGCTGTTGCCCCCAGCAATAGGCACAGGTATTTGCTCCGTGAACGGAAGAGGGACCCTATGCTGTATCGAATAGTGATGTACCGTCCCGTCTGTGAACGTGAATATAGGGGCTATAAAGTCCCATTGAAATGAGTCAAATATGTGTGACTTGCCGAAGTCATTGCCGAATAATGGAAATGGGCAAGAAACCAGACTTCCATCGTCGTCATTATACTTCAGCTGTATCGTGCCTGACTGATAACGGAATTGAAGAGGAAGATGTCTGTCCCAAACTTCGGCCTTTATGAAATCGATGATTAGATCAGGCATATTCCCCAAAATGAGTATGGCCAGTATCCGCTTCCTAGAATAGTTTTGGTCTGTCTGGTCTCTTGGCAAGATTTGGTCAACAATAACAGGCAACTCAGAACCTAATTCGCAGACCAGCCTGTTAGCCATGGAAGCAACTACGTCAGAGACGGTGTCACGTGTAAACAGCTTATCCAACTCATTGTTTCGAAAAAAGTTAACTTTCTGGTCATTATCGCAACCCGTGTCATATATCTTGTCCCTAATCTTGGAGACTATCGTGTGCTTTGAGCTATTTGCTGTGTGATTGTGCAGAGAGAGCTCTGATGCCATGGCATGCGATATATGCAGGTAAAACGTAGAAAGGCAGTATAAAACTGCTATAATTTGGTGTGGAGAATGGATAAATGAATAGATGCAAGACGATACTACAGTAACATCTCTATAAACCCCTGGGTAAAAGGAGTAAATCTGGAGGGGCTTATAGTCCAGGCTTTAAGGATTATATAAGATATCGATATGTCATTTTCGTAGTCTGCTAATGATGAGATAGGTAATCGAGGGTCAAGGCAAACCCGTTGTGCTTTTACGAAGAAAGCCTAATAGTCATTCACATGAGTATGGAGTTCAGCATTGCCACTAAATGGGAGAATTGCGCCCGGTCAAACGGAGCGTAGATATTATCAGCCATTGCTGCCTTGGAAGAAAATGACCGACGTCTACCGTTAAGCCTGTGAGCAGGTCCAGATGACCACGAACCGCCAAGCTATTCCTTTAAAGAGCTAGAGCTGTTTCATGGCTATGAGAATCCCCAGCTTTAACACCTGCGAAAATTATTTGTGCATGAAGACTGATTCTTGGACACCTTGCTTTTGAATATATCCCTTATAAGCTTACGGTGATTAAGAGAGTGTGGACACAGAAAATACAAGATGATTGTTGTATAAAAACGTAGAATCACTTCGTCAGGAGATCATCTGAATAAATACGCATACGAGGACGTTTTGAAGTACAGGTAGGCCCGATGTGGCACATTTATCTAGGGACGGTTGTTCTTCACATTCCTCTTATTTTCAATATGAGCTGAAGATCAATCAAATGCCTAGGAGCCTGCTTGCTTTAGTGAGCAGTTATCTATATGCCTTATCCACACCGAATGTGGAGGCTCCACACCCCCCTTGGATGCCGCTACAGAATTTGTGCAGCTCAGGGCTTACACTGCGGAAGTGTAAAAACCTAGGTATGTCCAACTGGTCAGTCCCGTAATCTTCACGATCTAAGACATCGAAATAACAGACTACGTTGTGACATGGAAGTGTTGTCTGTGATTGGTTCGTTGTACGACGGCCTGGATGTCTTTAAAATAACTTCAATAGGGGCCTCCTTGCTAATCTTCAAATTCTCGTTTCAGTTCCCAACCATGTGGCAGGCATTTCTTATTGAATATCACGACTCTTTCGCAATATCAATCAATTACCTAGCGACACATGATCTTACCACTGCATTATGGAAGTCAAAGCTGCTGAGAGGAAATTGAGCCCGGGCGAACCGATAGAGATAAACACCAAGTTAGTTACTCTGGAGCATTTGATTCACTGCCTTCGCAAATTACTCGGCACTGAAAAGTTTACGATTGAGGTACTCTTCTTCTCTCCTCGGACTGCGTACCATAATTGACTGAATTTAGATGCGACATGATGTGTACAAGATCAAGTCCGGAAAGTCCATCGATGCTGTGAGTCTTTCCAAATACATTTCGAGCCCCCCAATTTGCAACAGTAAAAGCTAATTCAAACGAATTACAGCAAGATCTCATTACCCAATGTCAACCCGGCAGCCCAAACCGAGATACAGAATCTGGCACTGTAAATTCCAACACGAAGGTAAATGGAAGCGAGACACAAGCCTGCGACACTGATAGGGTGGAATCTTAAAATGGGTCGGGGAGAATACACCGATATCGAACCGAGGACGCTCCGATGGCCTTGGTTTCAGAAAGGAATATCGCAAGCAGTCGAAATTATGTATCTTGCGTCTAGGGCAAAGAGCAAATGGAGAGCATGTTCAAGGGTGTCTATGGCTTTTAGGTATTTCTTATCAGAATCCCTTAAACAGTATTCCTGAGAGTCTCGCTATGAAGAAGCTATATAATAAAGATAGCGATAAGAACATTAAACTCTTCTCAGCCTGGTTGCTGCAGGTGGTTGCATTCATGCAGTCTTTTCATACAACATGTATAGTGTTATCTTTAGACAGGCTTAAAATATAATCTATGTTTTCGCCGTAAATAAAAAACTATATAGAAACTAAAAGATATATACTGCGATTCTTGATCGAAAGGCAAAAGAAGAAGAAAATAAAAAAGACAAGCCTCTCGATCGGGGAATCGAACCCCGGCCACCTGCGAACCTAATAACGGACGGAATGACAAGCAGGTATCCTTACCACTAGACCAATCGAGACTGGAAATGTTGACTGATGACTCCTATTCAGGATGACTATCAAAGCTCTAACATATAATCGACACCTCGCCCGTGAAATTACCATTCCGACTCACTTAAAGACATTTACGTTCAACATCTTGACTCTGTACATTAAGAACATCAGAACATCTACTAAACTAACCACTACTAAACACACGATCATACCGCCCTAGCATACTGAAATGTAATTAACTACTACGAAACCTCCCTCAACGGTAGAGAGAGCCAGGATAGCAATCAACCGCCAGCAGGGTTCACGGACACATAACAATCTCACAGATGAAGGGACAGCATAATGATATTTACCGAATATCATCAACTCCGTGTTCCTCAAATGGAGGCTCAAAAACCGCATCTCATCCGATCCCAAGAACTAAAACCCCCATCTCTCCCTTTGACCACCATAAGGCGTAAAAAATGATAGAGGCAAGGTCTAAACAAGTATACCTCTAGTCCACAATATTCAACCACTACAACAGCTACCTGATTCTTAAGTGTCTACCAGGCTGCGAACATCATCTCTTACTTCTGGAGATCGAATGAGATTCGCGCGGGCCTAATAGGGACTTCATTTCAGATGCATATTCATCTTTATCCTAAATTCACCACCCTCACTCATACTTATCTGTGCTACTCTCACGCGCATATCCTGAGTCGACAACACCGTGTGGTGCCTCTGGTCTACATCTCTTAGATACATACTTATGAAGATTCAAGTATAGGCTTGAGAAGCAGAACTATAGTGGCATGGGGTTGAGGCTCAATTGCTGCGGTCTGTGACATTTACATTGTGATTTGGTTTTTGCTACGTTCGAGCCACAGTAATCAGGCAGGTGATCTAGGTGTCCAGGTGCGGGAAAGACGACGGCGATAGTGTATGCGAGAGGCACAGCTAGTGTTTCCTATGTTGACCACTAGAAACGACGACGTGATTGACAGGTACGTGGAGAGGCAGAGGTTTCGAGTACAGTGCATTGCCTGTGTATGCAACTTGAATAACTATTGAGTTTTCCGTACTTGCTAGACTCTACACCACCCCTCTGCAAGACGATGGCGGGGTAATCTAAAGACATTTCGCTTTTAAGGGTTCCCCAGTCGGACGGCGGGATTTTTCTGTACAAAGTTCAAGTCTACCCTGTGACCCAGCAAGTCACGAATGTTGTTAATGCCATATCGAATCATAGTGGGACGTTCGAGCGATAGTCCCCAACCATATACACGCATATCCTTACTGTCACAGGAGGTCAGTTACTTCCTCCATCACTCCAAACATAGCGACGATCAATTAAATCCTCGTGGGGCGAGTACTTACGGCAGACCCATTGCCTCAAGCATTTCTGGCCTGAAAATGCCACTGTTTCCTATCTCTACGAGCTTTTTCAGACCGGGATCTGCAATTGAATTGTTAGCGCTTCTTGCATAAAACAGACGAAGACGGTATTTTCCGAGATACGCATTACACTGGTTAGATATGACTGGCGTGGCAGATTCCTTTCAAAGGGAAAGGGAGATCTTGAGAGCGTCGGAGAGGATAGGCGTGTATGAGTAGTAGTTGAAAATAACATACGATATGAGAAGATTTCCATGCTTGGTTCGGTGTCTAGATGTACATCGTTAGTGTCCAATTCGAGCGTGAGGTGCGTGTAGTACATACAAGGGTTATAAGCTGGTTTATACTTGAGGCCTGTGATACCCATCTTGCCGAAGAAAACATCCATGAACTGAAGCAGTTAGATTTTGCGTCAATCGCAGAATAATGAAGGACGAACCTCCATAAGACCGCCGAGTGTCAAGTCATAGTCAGCGATTATACCCTCAACTTGGTGAAACTCGGCGAGATGGGTGTTGTCGATGGCTTCGTTTCGAAAGACGCGGTCAATGGAAAAATAACGCGCGGGTGGTGGGCGACCATCCGGCCCCTTTCTGGATGATAGTTTGTGCAGCATGCTAGCGCTCACGGAAGTCGTGTGAGTGCGTAGGACCAACCGTTGCGCCTCATCTCCGGACCACGGGTACCGGTATCCAAGTGAGTCGTATTTACCGTCCTACATCTATCAATAACCATTACGGGAAGAGGTCATGGCTTGCGACTCACTTGATGTACGGCTTTCACATTCTCCCAGTATGCGTGGTCAGATGGCATGCCGGCGACTGCCGGGTCAGAGATATAGAACTATGAGGTGTTAGTGAGTCCACCCTAGGCTCATGGAACGAAGCGCCTTGCCGTGTCTTGTAAGTCGCGGGCGGGGTGTTGCTGCGGCACGAAAAGGGCGTCGAAGTTCCAGAATCCTGTCTCGACAAAACTACGACGGTGATAAGTATCCACTAGTGTTTCCTAAGGTCCCTGGGATGTACGGATCGCGCGTACCTATCCGTAGGCATCTCTTCAAAGCCCAGTTCGAAAAAGATATTCCTGATTTCAGCCCGGACTTTGTTCAGAGGATGTAATGCACCTGCGCGTTGGTCGGCGCCTAATGCCTGGAAATTGTAAGGTTTGAAGGTAGTCGTCTTCCAGGATGAGTTGGCTAGCATTTCAGCCGTGAGGTCAGTGGCTTCCTCGGGCAGCTCGAGGGCAAACTTGGGTCCCTTGTTTATCTTGAAGCTGATGACTTTCTGGACTCTGACGAGCTTGCGCTTCTTCAGGTCGGCGAGGACTTTCGGATCGGCGACGGTTCGACTCGTCTTGATGGATAGCAACTGCTCCTTGGCGGCATCGTGGATGGAGTCGGATACGGCCTTGAGCTTGCCGTCTGGGTTAAGAGTGTTAGTAATGGCGATGCGAGCGAGCCGCTATGTCTCGTCTTCAATGTCTCGTCGTCTACCTTTGGTCTTGGTGATCCACTTCTCCTTGAAGGCTTTCCCTTGGCCAAGCTTGGAGATGTTCTTGTCACCAATGGTGCTTTCCAACTCTTGAATTGTAAGTCCGTCGACGGCGGCCCGCAGAGCCTCAAAGACACGGGCCTCGTGGCTCCCATGGGTGGCAATCAGTTCGCCTTCGGGCTCGAGCAGGACCTCGTCCCGTTGGATCGTGTCATACTCGACCATGGACCGCGAGGCCAATCGGTCGAGGGCGGCTTTGACATCGGTCGAGCTGCATTCTGGGAAGTGTTCAGCCGATAGAAGAGGACCTTCTGTCTTGTCGAGGGCATTGAGGATTCGAGACGTCAACTCGCCGCCTTCTGCCGGAGGATGCGCCATGGTTGGTGTTTCCGCTGCTATGAGTCAATCATGTGTGAATATCGTATTGCCCAAACGGAAACAGGTACCCTTGGAGGGGCTGACGCCAGGTACCGGCCCGCACCCTTCCACCCTTCCACCCCTCCACCGCTAAAAAGCTGATAAGATAACGCGGCGTTGTTAAAAATTGGCGGTCAGAGGCGGCAGAACCTTCGTAGGCAGAACCTTTAGGGGCCGCCGCACGTCGGCGATGAGTCAGCATAGGCTCTTATACTAAGTTCTTACGTTCGATGGATATGTATTTGAATATTCTAGTATAACTGATTCATCTACTCACGATATCATTTCTCAGAGAAGTCTACTTACAAAAGAGAACATGACTTCAATTGGATGAGATGAATTCTTCCCAAAGATGACTTGGATCTGCGTTAGGGTCTTCAAGAGGCACGCCGGACCTACACTTCCCGAGGCCTTGAGGCCTTGGATTCTCACAATCAACGACGGGCAATCTAGCGATTTCGTTGAAACAGCATGGATTCCATAAAGAATACGTTTTTTTACTAACATCAGTTGTGTCCGTTGCCGTTGCCGTTCGACTCCAGAGACATCCCCCCTTTTATAGCCCCTTTTCGACAAAGCCACATGTATGCTGACTAAGCACATTCTATACACATCACATGGCTACGCGCGAAGGGGGTGTATGTTCAGGTCCTTCGCGATTTACCAGTCTAGTTCACGCCAGCTACCGCCTTTTTCGCTAGTTTCTTATTCCGTTCACCTCTCCTTCCGATACCACGCGGATCGTCGAAACGTGCGTTACCCGTCCATATCAAATCGACCCCGGTCAATCCGCTTAAGTCGAGGCGTTCAGGGTGTCGCAGCGTGATCGTCCATTGGGTAAATGGAGTGGGCTTTGCATGGTCTACGCTGGGCCAAGTAGCGTAAATGTGCGTGTCGCCTAGTTCGCCCGATCCGGTGAGGTCATACGAGAACCGTACGCTCCTGGGGAGGCTTGTGAAGTGGTAGACGTCACCGTCCTGGATATCTGCATACACGCCCGACGTCGAGATCTGCATATCCACCGCGACCTTGCCATCCTGCATAGCGTCCGGTGCAGGGACCGCTCCGTGCAAGACGACATCTAGACCGTCCAGCCGGAAATGAGAACCCTCGGTGAAGACGCTGGCGAAATTTGGGGCCCTGCTGAGGGCATCGCGGGGTACAAGCGTGAATCTGGCACTATGAGTGTCACCACAAAGGCCTTCGATCATCATCTGGCCATAGTTGGCTGGGAGCTAATGAGTTTGTTAGCTGCCTGTACCGTAACTCTGAAATTGGGGAAGACTGACGTCCTTGGAGTGCACAGTGTACTTGAACGCTGAAAGTAACATTTAGCTATTGCGAAGTGAAGCGATGCGGAGACGACGTACGTTGGAAGTCAGTCGAATATCGCGAGCTGGCGGTTTCAACCTCGGTATCAATGAAGAAGAGATCTGCACGAAAGTCGGCGGTTGACTTTTCGGAATCGAGGACGACTTGGCTGTCTGCCAAGGCCCAATACTTGTACGCCCAAACCAGATTGCGCAATTCGATCACGAGGCTCGTTCGCATTGTGAGGAATCGATCAAAGAATTTAGCTTCTGCTTGCGCGTAAATCTCTTCTTGGCCGGTGTAGGTCTCTCTTAGCTCCTTGAGAGCCTTGATGTCTTTGTCGCAGAGAACAACATTCAGCGCGGCCTGGACGTACTCTTGCCCGGACTTGACAGCCTCGGCCGTGATCTGAGCTAGTTGCTTCCCGTTGATGGCATGCTTCCTTAGAGCCAAGCGATATTCGCTAGCCCCCCCAATCTCTTTATCAACGGCGAATTGCATCTGCTCATCAGATTCCAGCACCCACCGATCCCATGCGGCGAGAGTTACAATGAGCGCGGCGTTCTCATCACTTTGGCTAGTACCCGAAATATCGGTGATGGAGGGAATGTCAGCATCCGGGTTGGATTCGAGCGCGTGCACTGCTTGGACGACCCCATACACGGCGGGGTATATAGTCTCGATGGCTTTCATGCAGCTCGCAAGCGCCTCCAGGGTATCCGATTTGATTGACGCATCGTGTTCGGTTTGCTCCCCATTCTTTACTCCAGCAATACCCTCCTCGATGGCTCCAATGGCATCAAGAAACCCCCCAGGATCGCCTTGAGATAGCTTACCTATACCAAATGCGAAGTCTGGATTCGCGTTAGCCAGTGCAGGGATGGTGCTGGAAGGACTATAGGGAGTAGCTAATTTTGACGTACCGAGGAGCCCTTTGAAAATATTAAAGAGGGCGAGAAACATCTGTGAAGTGTTCCACTCTCTTAAGCCCTCATCAAACTTTTTCTTCGCTTCATCCAACTCCTCTGTATCACCGGAAAACTGCTCAAGGCATTCGCCAACCACCTCCTGTACATCCGTATATTTAGCAAAAGCGGAATCTCTCAGAAACTTAAGCGCCATCCTCCTATTCACGGCCTGCTGCAGCATGACATCCCATGCTTGCAACTGAACATCCAAAGCCTCCTTTTTGTCTTGAAAGCGATGGTACTGCTCCTCAAACGCGGCGACGGCATCCAGCGCATCACGTACGGTAGCCTTGTAACTCTCGAGGACCAACGCAGGCGCATAGCTTGCATTAGGCCCCGTCATGGCCTGCGCGGCGAGTTGCTGGCCCAAAGCTACTGCTTGGGCGTTGATCTCGGGATTACTAGGCGGATGAGCCGTAACCGTTGCTACGTAAGCGCAGAGCGAAATGGCGATGGATGTCTTACGCCAGAACAGTACTTGGGCGAGGCGAAGTTGCGTCTCTAGACTTGCTTGGAACTCTTCGCGCGTGACGGCGGCAAAGTCGGTCACATACTCGGTGCTTATGGCGTTCGGCTGGACAGTCAAGAAAACTCCGGCGTTTCCCGTTTCCAAACCCAGCGTTAGAGTAATAGGTGTGGAAGTACCACTGGACACCGTGATAGGCTGGTCAAGCATGGACGCGTAAATCCAGACCACACAGCCGTCATCACCAGCCGTGACAAATTTCAGGTTGATTGGACTGTCCGCTGTGAGAACTCTCGCGACTATCTGTATCAAGCCATATGCGGGCGGCGAGATGACGGTTTCTTGCTTGGTGAATGCAAGGATATCGGTATACAGGTATAGCTGATTCGTAGGCGCGGTGAGAACAGTGGACGCATCGAGATATACGTCTCGTTGAGTTTCAGTTCGCTTCTTTACTTTATCAGTGAGCTTTCGAGGGAGAGATGTGTAAAAGAGGCTGCTTACTTCATCATCTTTCTGTCGGTTGGCTCTAGAAGGAATAGTTGCGACTACATCACCATTGGCGTATTCCAGCCACTCGCCGGGGGAGTCCGGAGGAGGTTCGACGTTGTTCATCGCTATTATGAGCGTACACTGTCTTGATACGATAAAGTAGGATGCTATAACTATCAAAGTAGTCGTGGCAAGTATAGTTATTAGGATGGTTATTCGTCTGATAACAACTATAACATGGCTGAAGATGTCCGCCTATGTGTTTGAGCGGCGTTGGACAATTGATAGTCACGGAAGGAATCAAGAGTTCCTCCCCCGAAGACACAGCCATCCTCCTACAATCCGGCATGAGAGATGCCCAGTTCCGTATCTAGCTTTGCGGGGTCGAGAAAGGATGGGATGTCACACAGCATATTGTCATTGCATCCCAAACACGAAATATTGGACATCTGAAGAAGACATCTGAAGACCGGCAAATCAGGGGGCGTGTCATATATGCCTCTGCACGTATCGGCGTCATTCATCCATGGAGGAGGAGGGGAGTCGGAGTAGGTGCACCTCCAGACACACAACCGCACACCATCTCCTCTGCAACTCGATTTCTTGGCATGTGCTGCAAGTGTTTCGTTATGGAGTCGAGCATGCAGCTGAACCGACGATTGATCGTCAGCTCGACAAAAAAGAAATAATACTAAGCGGGCCAGACAACGGCAGAGAACTCTCTGCCGGTTGCCCTTTTCCCACGCAGAGCATAAGAGAAGAATAGCGAGTACGTACTCTAAATAAATTGAGAACTTAACTTCGATATACAGATCAAAGTATATTGTAACATAGCATATGAAGATATTTGCAATCTATTTTCAATGACAGCCTTTTGAACTGTAATATTGAGCCCGATCTAATTTGTAGATAAAGCTTACTAAACCTACTCGTCTGCTACGTATATCCATTGGCTATCTCGATATTCTGTCTACAGGCTATTACTCGTGGGCAAATAGGAATGAAAGCCGGTCAACGAGTAGTTTGGAGTAAGCATCGAGGGGAACTGGTGTGTAAGATATGCTCTGGATGTCGCCGATTACGAGACGATTTGGGGGGTTGGTGGCAGTGATACTGCATGCGAGCAAGGGCTGTGATAGACTCGATCTGAACAGTATTTGACCCGGAAAAGCCGTCTGCAGCAGTTCATGCCGTGTGACGCGACAAATACAGAGGGGTGACTTCACGGATACATATAAGCATCCAACGACGATACCAGATTGCGAATCTTACCACGTTCAAGAACTGCTACTTTCTCCACGATCTCGAAGCCGATGATTCGAAGATGGCAGAAACAGAAACGAGCAAGCGATTACAGTCGTCTTTAAAGACACCAAAGGGAAATTTCTCAGAGGTAAGCCGTTGACGACTCTAAACACCGGATGTCTGACGATTCGCCTCTGGCAGATTGCTGCGGTATCCCAACGGGGTGTCAACAAGGCTATCGCAAATCTGCTTAAGAAGTATCCAGACACAACCCAGGTGGAGGCCCAACTGGAGGGTGTCAGTACTCTTTCCGCTACGATTAAACAGTCCAAGATAGCATTACGGGTTACAGGCCCAACCCGAAATGACGCCGAGTATTTCGTCACATTTTCTTCTGGAACACTTCAGTTTCTTGTTGGGCAAAATAAGTCAGTCACAATACCTTCATCACCACGCGATGGCCTATTCAGTGTCTCGGTCCGCAGCTGACAGATTGGTACTCTACAAGGGACCCGATCGATGTATCTGGGTGGACAATTGCCTTCGGAATAAAAATCAACGAGATAGACGTCGACGAAGGCTCGGACGAGTATCAGCGGGCAAGGAGCGCTATCAACCAACCGGGAGACTTTTCTATCAGATCTTTGTATCTTGAATTCAACGGTTGGAGTACCTTATCCCTTCGATGTGATCAGGAAGCTAATTTGCATTGCAGACAGCGAGATAATAGGCTTCAAGTGATTACCTCTATTCTCCTTTACAACCTCGCCACTATGAATGACTAATACTTCCCAGCTTCGAAGACAGTGACTTCAATGGCTACGAGTTGAGCGCTAATGAGCGCATATATCTAGGTGGCGCGTTGGCAAATTGGTATGTCATTGCAGAAGATAGTGTTATGCGTGATAGAGAGAAGCGCACGATCGCCTACGGCTTGAGAACGCAGAACCCGGGATCCGTCAACGAGCCGGCCCCGAGCTTTCCACCCACGGCGTTGAGATTCCAGACTTACGAGTACATCGCCCCGGGCCAGACGAAGCCGGAGGAGGGAATCGGCAACGGTGACAGCAACATGCTGCTTTACCTGCAGATGACTGATCATGAGAGCTTCCCGGACGTCGCAGTTCTAGAATACTCCGGAAACTATGCATCACGAGACATGGATGGAACCATGTGCATTGGACGAAACATATTGTGGGATAAGTATCTACTGCGAGGATTCACCCCGCCGTCCACCCAGCCGCTTCTACAAATCTTTAACCAGTACACCTATGCGTGGGTTGCTAAAGCGGATCCATCGAGTCCAGTCTTGATAGCAAATTGGGAAATTGGGATGGGTGATCCAAGTTCTCATTCACTGAATCCGGAATTCTACTCCTGGAAGGAGAATCCTCAAAATGTTATGGAGTGGACGTGGGCCCCGAACGAGAAGGAGCAGACCACCCAAAACACTTGGCAAGACGACGGGGCCTATCTTCATCTGAATATCACTTGTGAGTAGCTTCGTGCGAGCCGGGCGTATGTCGTATCATAGGTTAACATCCCATGTAGGCTCCACTGTGAACAGTCTAAGAACTCAAGCAGGGTCTAATGTAGTCAATGCCGAGGGGAAGACAGACATCAGGATTAAGTGCGACGCAGGCGGCAAAATTGTCCCGGCCCTATGGTCGTATAGATACGAGTTAGTCTCCAACCATTCTTCACGCCGAGAGGCTCACCTGTTAAAAAATTGTTGCTGACAATGGACTTGAACAGGATACACGTCTGGGTCAACTGGAACACCAACATGACTCTCAGCGCGGTGGAAGACGGAGGCCTTGAAATTGATCTCGGCCTGCCGGATGATCTATCCAAGGCCTTCAAAGTTGAGGCAGATGAACCGTCATATAGCTCATCCAACGGAGGCTGGGGTTCACTCGACTTTATAAAGGGCATGGTGGACGGGTTGAAGGATAAGGTGAAAAACACAATCAACAATGCCAAGTTCGGAGAAAAGGCATCCATGCTCCAGAATGATCTCAGAAGCTCATCTCGGTTTGTTGTTCCAGGTGGGGGCGTGTTTCTCTACAAGTCACCCGTCTTCAATAATGCTGGAGATCTTATGATTGAGGCCAGCTACAAGGATGATGTTTAAATCGCTGTGGGATGCTTTCTTTCTTTGTTCGCTTACTGGATTTTACCTCGGAGGAGTTGAAGCTACTCTACAGGTCGACAGAATGATAATCCTGTAGCGCGGCGTTAGGACTTATACCATCTGGGGGTTATTAGTAGGGAAATTGTCTATGTCTAGTTGCTGGACGTGGGTCGCTCAGTGGTTAAAAGGCTTCGAGATTGATCAACAATTAATTTCCTGCTTGAATTTAGATGTTAGTCTTGACCACGTGAACCTATAAAGAGGTGGATATGATATATGAGAACAGCAGAGATCAGTGGTCCTGTCGCACCGCCACAGTTAGTAAGCAGAGCACTTTATACTCAGTCATTAGTGGTGCGACAACAATGAAATCTGCCTATTCTCCCGCCGACGAGGACAAAAATATTAAAAGATATCGACGTAGGCAAGCGAGTTAAAAACATTAAAAATTATCCTCTCACAAGGCATGTATACCAAACGGCGTTGCAGGTATTCTGAGTGGTTTTAAAGAGAGGTCTATAGGGAATCAAGTATTTCTGTTAAGCTGAGACATTTCATTGGAGAAGACCGGGGTTGCAGCTAGCGCGCAAAACGCCTGTGCACAAGCTCGCACAAGGCCCAGGCGCCCGCTCCAACCATTGGATACCTACCTATAAGTAGGTACGGAGTAGGAAACAGACAGCGGGCGCATCCGTCGAGTCAGTGCGGACGAAGCGTCCCTCTAATCCAGGTTTTCAAGCACATATATAGTAATAACAAGTGGTTCCACGACCGAGCGGCGTCTCAAAATTCAAGATACCAAATCGAAAACTCGGAGCAATAACAGCGGCGTTAGGGTATGAGTGGTGTTGCGGGGTGTATTGGAGCTCCTCTGCTCCGGTGGTGTCAGCACAGAGAGTAATGAATAGAAAAGCGCAGTACTGCCGCCCATTCATCATGACAACGCGAAGAGAGCGTCGGTACACGTAGTATAGCTACGACTGCTTAGGTAACCACTACTTTCATCGTGCGAAAAAGACGATGACGAAAACCTTAAGTGCTTCAAGTGTTGTTCATATCTTGGCGCAACCACCACTAACTACTCATCCCTCAATTCGCAAATCCAAGTAGTGCGAAAGATACCAAAGCGATAAGTTTCACGGCTCTGTCAATCCACAACTTATCAAAAGGCCATCCCTTACGTAGCTCCAATGGCGGTGAAGTGGGCACGGATGGTATGGTTTTACGCTCGTGGCACATGCCTCTTCAGTCGTGCGAGCTAAGCACTTACCTAGCTACCCACATATCGTTCGCAAGGGACATGATACGTGGCTGCGACGTAGTATTGTTGAACAAAAGACGTTGAACCTATGAGTGTTATTTGAGCCGCAACATGTGGTAAGCCGGAAGAATACGTAGAGAGGGAGATTTGCGTGCGCGCACGTGTGTGTATGTGTGTGCGTGGTAGATAGGTAGGGATAATGCACCCGCTTCGAGTCGTCGCACAATGTCCTTCTTGACTCGAGACAGCAGAGGTGACACGGAAAAATAAAGTATAGTATTCGTTAATCGAGGATCAGTTGATTGCGCTCAATCCCGGCTGTGGCCCGTCAGTATGCCTCCCTTACTTCGTTGTGGTTGAGCCTGCGCTTATCCTGATTGCGTGTGTGCGGGCCGCAGAATCAGCCGGACCGGCTATGGTGGCACGGCACGGACCGTTTCTTGCTGCTTGCTGCTCGCTGGGGGCCGAGGGCAATGACATGGACGAAAGAAAGTGAGTGAGTGCGCTGAGGGGAATCTGTGTGTCGAACGAGGGAGGCAGGGTGGGTGAGAGTTCGTTTTGCTCTATTTTTGTTGCTGCTTGGAGCAGCATGTCATACCACCTCGCCCCCAACGGCCAACAATACCACCTTACAGATCTTAGAAAAATCAGGGCCAGGCGCTCACTGCCTAATGCTGGTCGAAAATATAACCAACGTCGATATTTTTCTCTGGGATTAGCTTGACATGATCATAAACTATTTACTGTGGCATTACATTGACTGCACGCGTGGCGAAATTACCTTACCCGAGGCTAGATGATCCACAGGTGAACGGCGAGGATCATCCATGATTCGCAGGCGCCATGAGTCCACTCCAGGACAGGATCCCCTCGGTCGGTCTTCATGTGCTCTACGAGCCAGAGAGGATCGAAGACACATTTATCGAGTGAGTACACTTCTCTAATTATCATACTGATGCTCTTCCACCGATTCCGTGAACTCATGGCTCTTTTCCAGCGTCGTCTTTGTTCATGGATTTGGGGGCCATCCGATGAGAAGCTGGCAATACGATGACAGAGCAATACCTAGTCCTCGAGTAAAGATCGTCCCGCCCGTACGTGGCAGGCCATTGAAACGTCTCCTCAGAAAGAAGAGGTCTCCAGATAAGACAGACCGGTCGACAATAGGGGTTGCGGTTACGCGACAGGAGTTGAGGCATGTTGAGTCGACTATGTTCTCTCGAGTGTTCTGGCCTCGGGACTTATTGCCCATAGCATGTCCAGAAGCCCGTATCATGACCTGGGGTTATCACACCCTCCATAGTGGTAATATGCCGGTCGCTGCTCAGCCAGATCTCTTCGCTCATGTGAACGACCTTCTTCGGGATCTTGCAGGCCATAGACATAGTACTGGTGTGCAGCAAAGACCCCTGATTTTTATCGCGCATTCTCTTGGAGGCATTATTGTAAAAGATGTAAGTTCGCAGACATATGGTCGGAAGAAATACTAACGATACTGATAGCTGCTGCGCGAGGCCGAATCGAGCAAGTCGAGAAGCCAACGGGACATCCTAAGCTCTACAGCTGCGGTCATTTTTTTCGGCTGCCCACACAAGGCAGTGGAGCAAGTGCCGCTGACAGACACGGCTGTATCTATGGCGGAAGCATCTCTGAGCATCAACACAGAGAGTTCGGTAGTCTCTGAGTTGTGCGGTGTCAATAATCCTAGATGGGCAAGAGCTCAGGAATCGTTTGTTCGGTTGTGGCATTACTTCAACTTTACAGTGAAGACCTATCAAGAAAGGCAGAGTGGCACAAATAGGTTAACCGTACGTCTCGACCTAATACCCGTTTACTTTCTGGAATGAGCTGACATTTCTTCGTAGAAAAGCTGCGCGGAATCGAGTAAGCTGGGTGACGTGAGAGAAGAGGCGGAGAGCCTACCTGCGGATCACCGGAGGATGTGCCAGTTCAAATCAGCGAATGACGTCGGCTTCAAATCATTGTCCAGAATCCTCCAAGCTATTGTGGAAGACGAAAAGTCCAAGGTAGTGTATCTTCCTCAAGTCTCTGTCGATGTACGTCGCTGATGAGGGATGACAGCGTCAAGGGCTAAGCGTTGAAGAGTTAAGTACGCAAAAATGCCGCTCTCATTCCCTAGATGCAAGCTAATAAGTTCAAGATTGTTTGCGGCAACTGGATAATCACCAGGTGCTCGGGACCCGATCATCTTCCACAGAGTGCTCCTTTGGGACATGTAAAGGGATATGTAGCACAGGGGAATTTCGCGATTGGTATCGTCGCCGAGGAGGCAGCAACGAGCACATTCTCTGGCTGACAGGTGCGCTAGGCTCGGGGAAGTCAACCCAGTTGCGACATCTTAGGCGCCAAATGGAAAAGCAATGGAAATCTGCTACGACGTCGATCATGTATTGTACGGCAGAAAGCCGGAGCCATGACGGTATTCCTCTATCGGAGCCGAAGTCGGGTAAAATACGGTCCGCCACGGTCATTCGTTCAATCCTCTCTCAGCTCTTCGCGCAGGACCTGAAACTTCGCCAAAGGCTTTCTGGCATATGCTATGACAATATCAATGATGCTGATTTGACTCGGTTCTTTCTGGATGACTATATTATGAACAAGCCTCGGACGTTGGCAAGAAGAACGTTCATTTTGGTTGATCTAGAAGATAGTTGTGACGATGCCGATATCCGGGAGCTCTTGTACTGCTTTTGTCAAATGGCACGGAACTCGAATTTCAGCATATGCCTCGCTAGCCGGCCGATTAGCGGTGATGTCCCAGCGAATATATTCAGGCTGGAACTCGAACAACATAATTCTGAAGAGGTTGCAAAATTAGTAGAGTCGCGTCTGAAGGTGTGTGGTGAGGAATGGTCGGGAGCTGCGAAGAAGATCGCCGAGAAAGCCGGCGGCAGTTTCTTATGGGCACAATTTGCGACGAATACTCTCGACGAAGTTATTGGCGGCGGCGGAGGGCAGGACCTTGCGGACAAGATACTAGGAGAGCCTCCCCCAGATTTGTACAGCCTATATGAGTTAACCCTGGGAACCCTCTCACCCAAAGAAAAAGCGGATGCTACGACAATCATGCGATGGGTTATACTGGCGCCGGAGCCTATGATGCTTAACGATTTACAAATGGCAGTTCGTTGTAAGCAGCCCTGTATCTTACTGTCTTGTTCTGTTGGCAATGTCCAGAGGGTTATGGGCTTCTTTTTCACCTAGGCCTATGCCTCGGAAGCTCCACGTTGTTTCCAGACATTCATGAACCCTGTTTAAGATGAGCGATTACTGACCATGAATGCTGTAGTGGGCCGGACACGATATCTTCTCTTACGCGACCCAGAGACTGCATTGGACGTTGGTTCACCTTGGTCCATGCGAGAACTGCAAAGGACTGGGAAACAGTTCGATACACCGTCGCAGTTTTATCAATGGCTTTGCTCCCGGACGCGTGGCCTCTTGGAGGCGAGACCGGTGAACGACGAGGTTGGGGCGCAGCAGACTCTCGGACTTCAACACGTTTATCCCATCAATGAGTCTGTTAGATCTTTCTTCCTGTCCGGTAGGGGCTTCGCTGCGCTGTCTTTTGGACGAGCAACGGCCACATCATGCGATGATGAGGCCGTTCATCTCTGTCACTATAGCTTGCTCCGCACGATTTTGATGTACCTCAACACGTCGGATCTATCACCCCTCGTGAGCGGGCATCGGTTGAGGGAGCCGAAGCAGGGTATCCTGTCGCCGCAGAAGTCGCCAACGTGGCGGAGGAACGTCGTGGATCAACGCAATCTCATCACATCGTCATACCCTCTCTTACGCTATGCGGTCGATAATCTGCTGTACCACTTGCTCTCACCACGGCCGGTACGGTATTTCCTCCCTCAACATGCTATATTCAACATGTTCACCGCGAATAATTGCCGGATATGGCTACGTTGGACGGCATTGCTAGGCGAGACGGATGCTTCGGCAATTCTGGCAAGATGCAAATCCGCCGAAGTGCTCCTGCAACCCGAGTTTGGGGCCTCTTTCAGGTTAGAACGCGTATTCCGGGCCGTGAATAGGATGGCGACAGGAGATAGTTGGTTCTCGCCTCAAAAGAGCCTGAGGCTTTCTGTATTTCGATTCCCGGTGCCTCCGATGGCTCAGAAAGCAAAGGCGGATGGAGACGAAGCTACTCAACAGATACCTGTGATGCTCTATCCCCCCTCCCCGCCGCCGTCGCCTTGCCCGACACGACGAGGACCGCGATCTAGAGGCACCGTCATTGTAGGGTTAAGTAGAAGATAAATTCCCTGATAATATGGCAAATTCAGGTTGGGTACGGGCACATTATATCAATAGAGGATGGGTCGGTCCATGCAGGGAGGATGGTATAGGTATCTCTAGACATGGCGATATGCATACCATGTATGAAGTTTGGCGATGACGATGCTTGGATGGTAGCATGAATAGGCTCTGTGCCACCTAGACTATAAGATGGTATACAGTCGTAGATCTCGGAGAATTTAAGGTTAACTAGTGGAGTTATGGTGTGAGTCCACCTCGTCGTCACTTACTTGCATTTGTCTGTATTGCCTGTCGGAATCTCATTTTGCGTATAGCGATGAGAAAGATCCTACTAAAGACACATTTATTGTATATCGGTAGGTCGGTGTTCGATTATAAATGACCACATACGGTGGCCCATAGCTAAAAGTGTGCCAAAACCCTAGCCCGTACACCTATACCCTTTGCAGCCCCACACCCAGCCCCATAATAAAGAGAGTTCAGCCAATTAAAGTGCAGGAAGATATTATTATATAAGCAGAGGTCCCCGCCTGCAGGCACATGTCTATATGTACACTGGCTAGCAGGGCGTTAACCTAGTAAAAGCTGACCTACGTATAAATGCAAATATATGCCTTAATATATATACGTTATATATTCTAATAAAAGAAAAGCTTTATTTAGCAAGCTATAAAAATTAAAAAAATCTTATTATATAGATAATTAAGCAGGCTATTTGAAAAGGTTAACTATTCTTGTATATGTGCCGGCGTCGTGGAGTTATTCTGGTTTGAAGTCAGAATTTTAGGTCTTGGTGCTGAAGGTATGGGGTTTTGGCACACCTTTAGCTATGGGCCACCGTAACCACACATTGTCATGATGGGATGAGAACAATCACATGATGTGGCCGAGCTTTAGAGAATAGGCAGGTACTTGCGTCAGAATAGAACCTTCAAACAGATATAGCAACCGCAATGTGAGAACCCCACCTACTATTGTGACATAGAGAATGAGAAGCTGATCTTGGACCAGCAGACGCTAAACGTATGGGGATCACTTCCAGCCCACTACCTAATGGATTAATGGTCAGCGGTAAATACCGCTGGCCCAGCAACGTGCAGTACTGACCAGGATGTTTTACAGGTTAGCCTAATTCGGTACCTACGCTAGCCCCATTCTTAGGTAAGTTTAGGTGTCTACGTAAATGGCCTCGTCGCTCATCGCCAACCACTAAAAACCACAAGACAGGACCCATGGGTTCCCTTGTTTGCGAGAGCTTAACATTGGGAGAATATAGCAAATGTTGGGTAGGCATTGTGCATGCCTTGCTGCGAACTCATCAACCAACAAAAAGGAACGAAAGAGAAAAAGCAAAAGGCAGAAATTCATTTCGCACCATGAACTCCAACTTTATACACTTCCAGTTGCATCTCCATCTTTCACCCGGACCGCGGTTTTAGCTTCGAATCCTTCTTTGTTAGGCAATTGGCGTTCCACCGTACCGCCGATAAAAGATAAAATATCATAGGATACGACCACATAACCGACGTACATCGCCGTCACGACGCAAACGAGAGTTCACAGACATCTTCGTCATCTCGCAGCTCCTGCGAGTTGCGCACGTACTAGTACAACTACAAAATATATACGAATTTATTTTCCAGAACCGGGAGTTTATCTGCGAACGCTGCCGGCCTCTATATATACTATATACATACCTCTGCACATACCTACAAACCGAACTTCCTACATGTAAGGAAGGCTGCATTTGACCCTGGTCGCGAGTCAGACATTCGATATCGCCCGTGGCCGTTCGACCCCAATTGCTTACACGAGACCGCTCCCCCAACTACCAACCGACGCCGCCAACACCAACACTAGCACATGAGTCTTGCTGTTTCGCCATGGAAGAAGACGAGAACCATGGCGCGGGCCGGCAAGACCAGTCACTGCATCCTCACCCCCGGCGCCCGCTGCCCAACGACAGCACCTTCTTCGAGACTACCAAGCTCGAGGCCGACGACGAGCGGCACGTCGACTCGATGACCGAGGAAGAGCAGGTCAGAGCCCACCTGCAGGACGTCGAGTCGAGCTTCCTGCCGCCCGCCTCGCCCGCCATCGAGGTCACCGGCCCAGATGTTGGCATCGACGACACCTACCTCTTCGACGCCGCGCCCAAGAAGCCCCCCACATCCGCCAACACAGAACAACAATCCGATTCGCCGACGCATCCAATATCCTCAGCGCCCCAGACCCTCGAGGCCAACCAGCAGCCGACACGCGATCCCCAGCAGCCCACCGCTACCGTGACCGCATCCGCGGCGCCTACGTCTAATCTTAATCCCGTCCAGCCAGAGCTCCAGGAGCTCCCCGAATCCCGGCCTGGCAGTTCCTTGAGCGACGCCGACCGCGACGACGACGACGACAATCGCGGTACTAGTGCTACTAGTGATGCCAATGCCAGTACTAACGCAGAAAGAGACGCAGATGCAGACGCAGATGCAGACGCAAATGCGACCAGTACCACCGCATCCACCTTCGAGGACTATCACTTATCATCCCCCACAGCTGCTGTCGCTGCCCGTGCCGCCTCGAGAGCCACCTCTGCTGCCACCGATGCCACGGCTCACAAACCCCCTAGCGAGCCTAACGACCAGGGGGGTACCCCAGTCCAGGACACCTCTAATGCCGAGGACGCCTACGACGATACGTCTTTCTCAACTGGTGCTCCTACCCTTAACCCTAACAGCTCAGACATCGCTACTAATCGACCGGCCGCCGACGCTGGAGCTACTCCGGGCAATGCTCTGAAGGTCACGAAGCGTCCTCGCTATCTGCGCAGTAGGAATGCCAGCCAGCGCTCGTCCGCCTCTTCCTTCTTTACCAGCGACGACATTGAAGGCGATGCCACGGTTGGCCTGAGCGCCGACTATGCTCTCCAGTCGGGAGGTGCCACCCCTGCCTATGGTTTGACTCGCAGCGCCAGCAACGACCTCTCTCGCTCCATTAGCATGGGAAGCATGGCCTCGGGTATCGACGACAGCCTTGATCCCACACGACCTGGCCCGCTCGCACCCTTGGAAGAGGTCGAGAGTCCTGTACGCGAACATTCCGGGGATAACCTGGCCACCCCCAAGGCCAAGAGGGGACCTATCAACGCGCCCACCGATACTGTCATTGCACGGCATGTGCGTAATGTCGAAGTACCCGAGTCTCTTGCCAAAGAATACCAGTTCAAAGGTGGACTATCTACACCGCTACAACCGTATCGCAAGCTCTCCGACTACACCCCAGCCCCTAGCACTGTGGCGAGGGGTGGGCGGAACATGACACTGAAGGAACAGTCTTCTACCATAGAACGGCTCTCTAAAGAAAATTTTGATCTCAAGCTCAAGGTCATGTTTCTCTCGGATCGGCTAGACAAGCTCTCCGAAGAAGGTATTAAGGAGATGATCTCGGAGAATGTCGAGTTAAGAACCTCATTAGCCGTCTTACAGAGGGACAATAAAATGCTAAGACGTAGAGTCAAGGAACTCGAGAAACGTCACCACGACGACGAGGGCCGTCCCAGTACCGCACGGAGCGGCGTTTCGTCCGACGGGAGAGCGACACCCACGTTTGGGTCAAGCGCTCAGGCTAACGAAGAGGAGATCGTTCTACTTCGCGAGCAAATTGAGGAATACGTGCGAGAGATTGAGCGACTCAGGTCTGACAACATGGCCAGTGAAATGGAGAAGAGAAAGCTAGTAGAAACCGTCAAGACTATGGGGGACAGGGTCACTGGGCGTGTAGAGGAGACGCTGGGGAGACAAGAGGAAGCCGACGTCTGGAAAGACCTCCTTGAACAAGAAACAGCACGTCGCGAACAAGCTGACGACGAAAACCGCAGACTTAGAGACGAGATTTTCCTATTGAAGCAAGACCTGAACGGATCAGCGCCTGGAGGCGGGGGTTTGCATCATACAACCAACATTTATAACATCACTAGAAAGCCTCGACAAACGTCGCCTTCACGATCCCGCCCAGTCTCGGGCTTGTCGGGAGAAGGGGATCAAACCAACTCCCTCAGCCAGTCATCAACATTAGTAGAAGATCTCCGCCGAGAAAGCGAGAAGCTGCGGCACGAAAATGCTGAGTTGCGTAGGGAGGTTGGCGCGCAGACTTCCATGCTTACCTCTCGGAACCGTGAGAAAGAGAGGTTGTACCAAGAAATTGAGGACCTGAAACTTGCTCAACGCCGCAATGCGCCGGCGCCTTCGACCCTTGACAGCCTTTTAGATCGATCGGCGTCACGAGTCGGCGGCGGTCATGACCGTCCCATATCGAGAGGCAGTGGGCGGTCTAGACTAACAATGCCTATAGAAGACCCAGACCGTGAGGAGCTAGAAAATAAGATAGCGGAACAGCGAGACAAGGTGAACGAGCTGAAATTCAAGAACCAGGAACTTCAGCGAGAGCTCGAAACCTGTATGGCAGACTTCGAAGAGGCAATGGAAGGCAAGAGGCAGGCCGAAGAAAATGCCGCGGCTATTCAGGAAGAGCTTGAAAACACTATGAATGATCTCATGGCCCTGCAAGCCGAACGAGACGAGGCGCTGCAGGATCAGGCCGCGTGGGAGAGCAAATTTGCGGATCTCCAGGAAGAGGCTCAGGGACTAGTGAACGAGTTGGAGACAGAAGCTGATCAGAAGACTGATGAGATTCAGCGGCTGCAGCTAGATCTTCAAGATCGCTCAGAGAATTTCGAAGCCCTTCAGGAGGAGATGCGCAGTATGACTGAGTCCCTCATAGGGCTCGAGGACGAACAGGTGAAGACGCAGAAAAGAATCGAACAGCTCGAGCAAGAACTAGCAGACTCGGGTAAGGAGCTCGAGGAGCTTGAGACCCAACTCTTGGAATCCAATGAGAAGACGCAGCGACTGGGCGTCCAGCTTGAGTCCAGCCAGGGTGAAATAGCATTCTTGCGTGAAGAGCAGGAAGGGGACAAGATTCGCATCGGTGACCTGGAAGCGGCACTAGCCAATGCTGAACAAATAATTGCAGAGGAGCGCGACCGTGCCAAGGAACTCGACCAACGACTCGCCAATGAGCGCAAACAGCGCGAGATGATTGCCAACCGTGAGAAGGAAGAGGTGCAGCAGATGGTCAATGACCTTAATCGCGAAGCATCTTCGGCCAAGGAGGAGGCTAGGATCCTTCGACAGAGCCTTGGTAACAGAGAAGTTGAAGCGACACAGTGGAAGGAGAGGCTCATGGAACTGGAGAATAACTTGCGAGAGGCTCTAGGTGACTTGAATGGAACTCGATCGAGTCTATTACAGGTAAAATTCTTATCTAACGCTCACAATCAAATGTGTGAAACTAATTTTGACTAGTCTATTGCTACGCTTCAGCGCGAACTCGAGGCAACTGTCCGTGAACTTGATAGCACTAAGAGTTCTTTGCTCGAAAAGGACCGTATTATCAAGCAACGCGACAGCCTACTCGAATCCCACGCTCTTGAATCCAGAAAGTTCGGAGAGTTGCTTGACAAGGAAAGGCAGGCTCACCGTAACACAAAGAACCAATTTGAGACGTTCCAACGCACCCATCAGCATGTTTCCCGGACAGTCACAAGTCAAGATTCACGCATCGTAGAGCTAGAGTCTACTCGAGCATCAGACAGAAGGAAGATAGCTCAGTTAGAGGCTGCTTTTAAGGAACAGCTTGCTGAGCGTAACAACCTGTTACTAGTGCTCTGGACTCGTCTTTCCGCGCTCTGCGGTTCCGACTGGACACATAACAACAGCTTGATTAACGGTCGGGCGTTGCCGTCCATTGAGTCCATATCAACCATGCTTCCTGGGTTCAGCAAGAACCTACTGGCAGCCGTTAAGATGATTGAGTCTCTACTAGGCAATTTCCAGTCTCGCATCAAATCCGTAGAACGAGATCTTTGGAAAGAGTATCAATCACTTGAAAACAACCTTGAGGTCCGCTCAAAAAAGCTCGAACGACTAGAGGCCATTGTGAGATCTGGTATCGCATCAGGGAACTACGATGCCCAGACGAGGCTCTCACAATTAGAGACGGCGTATCGAACACTCAAGATCGAGCACGCGACTCTCCAGCGCGCTCAAGATGCTCGCACTAGAGGTGTGGGTTATTCTGAACGATCCTTGAATAAGAAAGCTAGCAGTCTAGCGTCAGGCGAAGAGTTGATAGAGGGAGGCAGTCCTTCACCTTTAGTACCTACAGGGCCACACGGCAGAGAATCTAAACTTCCCCGCAGCAAGACCACCCACCTTGACCCAGCCGGTGGAACCATGACCCGGAGTTCCTCCAATTTAGCGGGAGCTGACATGGGACGCCTAAATTCTTCCCATGGGGATAGTCGTTCTGCCTTGGGTGAAAATCAATGGATGCTCCGACTACGCGAACTCGAATACAAGCTGAAGGAGGAACGCGAGGGAAGGCAAATGGACCGAGCCGCGGCACGGCAGAGGATCTTAGACGGCGAGCGACAAAACAACGAGCTTGCTGCGGAGCTGGTACGTACCCAGAGGAGAAAGGAATAGAAGCCCTAGTTGGGAGTGCGTCGCCTCAAGCACGCCTGGGGTCGGGTTAAGGGATGATTGAACAAGCAAGCAAGCAAGCATGCATATATTATCGTGTTATTACGGACTGCATTATGTACCAACACGGGGGATACAGATGTGCTGGCTGAGACCGGGGGGGATGTGACGGGCATGTATTTATTTTTTATTCTATTTGTATTCGCCATGAGGGCAGCGAGGCGTTTAGAGGTATTCATAACGATCAACTCGAAAAGAAATGTCAAGACATCGGTACATGGCGTCTCATGAATAGGGCAATGATTCATTCCTTTCCTTCTGTTCCCTTTTATTCTCTTCCAACGACTTAGTATTCATGATGCACAGTTGATAATGGGAGATAAACTAAAGATGCTCGATGTGTGAGAAACGACGACCGGCTTTTACAAGGCGTCTGGGGAGATGTTCATTGTCAACTACCCGGTATCCCACATCCAGTTTATATTTCGCGCTATCTGGCTCTCTTATTCACATGACGATCCAAACTTCGAGGTGAAGAACTACCACAGGTTGAAAGCATGGAGTCGTTATTCGGTGTATCAACTCAATTCATGGGAAGCACGAAGATAAGACGAGTCCTTTGGAGATGTCAGTTTATGGCAATTTAGATTTGACAATTAGCATTTCAAAGGCTATTCTCGCGTTTGATGATAAGGCTTTGCTAGTATATGTCATTGGAATCGGCGAACCTACTCAGTATGCTATGTAGGTAGGTACCTAGGTGTGTACGGCCCCCAAACTTTACCGGAAGGAGGGAAATGCTGCTTTGCTCTGCAGATTGCATTTCTAAGTGTATGCCAAAATTTATGATTGTTTGTCAATTGACCTATCGAGCAATTGGTCAATCGGTCAATCAGTCAATCAAGTAAACAGTAAATGAATCAGTCAGTCAATAAATCATTCGCCAGGTCTTCTCCAGACTTCCGCCCAGTGTTCGTTTCGGAATCCCTTTTGAATCCCTTGCATTGCAGAGCTCCGTTGGGGAAGTGGAAAAAGGGGTCTCGTATGATTGAGGGTTGACTACTTGGCTGGCTAGTTGGTTGAACGGTTGATTGGTTGATTGGCCAATACATTGCTTGATTGATTGGTTTCTGACGTGTCTAGGTGTGACGGGCTCACATTGTGCGTGTATGATGCACGGTCATGCACTCAATTACTCGCTCACTTGACTTGCCATGACTTGACTCGGCTTGGCCCCCAACTCTCCCAGCCTACCTAGTAGTGTGACAGATTAACATCTAGCCGACCGAAAAGAGAGCCAGACATATATACACACAGGCATCTAGGCATATGAATAGGTAGAAGCGATGCAGGCCTCGGTAAGGCAATGAGGCGTCCAGGCCTAGTTTCAGGCCATCGGTGGCTTGAGAATTGTGCCCGGCCCCCTCCTCGTTCCCCTATTGTACCATTTAAAACTGGCATATTAGAAAAAACGCCTTGCCATGCTCTTGCCGCGCCTTCTCTTTCCTTTCCTGTCTTTGCTCATCTGACGGGATCTTACAGTGAGTACTGCGAGTATGCCTCGGCCATGCACATGCGTCATGAGACGGGCGAAACGCTACACACACACAACACAAAAGCCTTCGCCTTGATGTAGTTAGCCCAGCCCAGTGGCTTGGGGGTCACGGCTCTTCTCATCTCACGGCATACTTACACATGCGGGTGGTCTTACTGGAAAAGCAATTCCAGTATATATGGCGCGGAAAGATGGGGCACACTCATCCTTTTTCCCAGACGGGTGCAGACAGATCGATCTCTTGATCGACTGATTGATTGACTGCCGAATCTCGGCTTTTATTTCCACCGTTTGACGACGTACGGGCCCCCGTGTGAGTGAGACATGGCTCCAGCTCGTGAACCCAGCAGGAAGGGAAGGCCTAGCGTGCGGAACTGGGCTAGGTTGGGAATTGCGCGTATGCTGCATCGTTTCCCAAGGTGCGTGGTTTCTTTTGGTTCCTTCGGACCATCATGCGATTGGATAATCTTGTCATTGTAGAACTAACGGACTGACTGGTTGATGCAGGGGACCGAGGAGGATGTTTTGCCGATGCAGCAGTCATCCCAGTCAAGGGAAGAGTCGAGAGAAAAATAAACAACGTGCATCTGGAAAGACCAAAGATGGAAATACCAATCGACCTGATTGCGACGTAACTACACAGATGAATCGTTTGACTATAACCAGTGGCGAATCGTCGAGCGAAAATCCAGTCACGACCTCCGTCAACGATACATCTACGTCAATCCAGTCGAAATCCAGGGTGTTGGATAATCCACCGAGCACAGTGTCTATTAGACCGCTTTCCCGATCGTATAGCAAGACTTTTCCGCAATCGAATAAGGAGAAGGAGAATAACACTGTGAAGTATTCAAGCATCGACGCCAGGCTCCTCGATATGGGCAAAGGTAACAGAGACGTCGAAGATAGTGAAGCCAACAACGAAACCGCACGACGAAGACGGCTACAACCCGTACCGGAAGACTTCCAAGAATTGAAGAATCACCCCCAGAAGAAGCTATACGAGAAGCTCGCATTCGACACGCAGCTGAAAACACTCGAGGTAGCGGTTCACAGGGAACAGAAACAGTCCCTGCAAGACTCCAAGTTGTTCGTCGACATCTGGGAATCGAGGTTGCTCCCTAAGATAGAGCAGGTTCTCGATGACAACGTCGAAGGGGAGTACACGGTCAACGTCTCGCGGGGTCCGGAGCCGGGAAAGCGCACTATAATCATCATGACAGCTGTCCTGATCGCGAACGATGTCGAGAAGCAGCTGCGAAAGAGCAAATCGGATATCCTCCCCAGCGATCTTGATTCGACTACACTCATCATATTTCGCCAGGGCAGGGTCGAGTTCTTGGCGGATCCCCAGACCTCAGCGTTGAGCCGTGTGTCCTCGCATGACAGCGAGGATTCGGTTACACTTCCGCTTAATACGGACTGGTCTCCGGACCCAGCGATTGGGGATTCCGTGGGCTGGGAGGGCGAGTCGGCGAGTCTTGGTCCGTTGTTGCAAATTGATGAAGACTTTTACAGGCTTGTATGCTGGCATTTGTTCGATGATAAAGCGAGGAACCGAAAGTGGGGAAATGCTCAACCTCCTGAACGCCTTTCGACGTATTGCCCATCCCCTAGTGATTCGAAGGACGGTCGCCAACATTATATTGGGGATGTCGTCGCGTATTCAGGACCTATGTACAAGACCACGAGGCTCTCCGTTTCCATTAATCAAGATCATGTCGTGACGGATTGGGCTCTGGTCCAGTCTACCGAGGCGAATGGAGGCATCCCGCCGCCGAACATTGTTCGCCGCTGCGACACATCGGCAGATACATTCGACGTGGAGATCAGGCAAGCCAAAGATCCGGCCTCGTTCCTCCGCAAATGCGAAAAGGAAGAATTATCACCCATCGTGTACTCGGTCGGTAGGACAAGCGGGTACACGACAGGGCAGTTGGGCTTGACACACGGCAGGTACCGACTATCCAACGGACGGAAGACGAAGAATTGGACGGTGGAGAACGTGCAGCCGAACGACGGAAAAGCCATTAGTCAGTGGATCCGCGCCGGAATGGGGGTGCCGGGGGACTCTGGTGCGGGCGTCTTTGGGTTTTGGGGAAACGAACTCTTGGGGCAGATCTGGGGCCGCAACACCTACGATAAGAATAACACCGATCCTCGGCTTACGTTCTTTACTGCCTTGGAGGATATCTATGCTGATATAATTGAGAAGATGCCCGGCGCTTCGGAAGTACGGCTTCCTACTTGCTTGCCCACGAATAATATTAGCACTCATTCGGAGCGCAATCTCGCTGGTCACGAAGTCACTTGGGCAGGTAATCATGAAGCGTTACCGCTTACTAGGGAGGAGTGGAATGATGCAGTCCTCGAAGATGATGATTGTGTCGAGAAGTGCCAGGGGATCAAGCATAGATCGGCGGCGAATTCCCGGCGATTGGATACGGTAATAGCGTTTAGCAAGAAGGCGCACTTCTTCGAGCCGTCGGATTGTCAGCCTTTACCCCTCACCAAATGGGCTAGGTTCATCATACACGCAGCCACGTTCTGAGAAAGCACCACTTACAAAGAGGACGAGGGGGTATTGCACCGAGGAATGATGAATGTCTTACATCAAGCGTGGTTATCCAATGATGTGAACAATTCCGTTTCCTATGGATTGGAATCTGTGCTTGCTGAGGGTTCATCTGTAAATGTGCTATGTATAGCCGATGTTACGTCGGCAGGGGGGTGGATAACACTGTAATCGTAGTCATATTGCGCCTTTTGGAGACACAGGCGGCGATCGATCTAGCCCACTGATGGTAGAGGACAGCACACTCCATTACGGTGTCCAAGGAGGGCAGTCTAGCAGTAAAGGGATGAAGGCAAGTGAAGGCAAGGCAGTATGGGTTGCGAACCACGCTGGAGCCCACATTTGCTACGCCGCAGTTGGGGGCCAAGATGTTGCCTAATATGTGGAGGCCTCTTCCCTAGTTCTCTTCTCGTTCTCGAGGAAAACTCAGATAATAGGATTATTCTGACCCGATTTCGAGAATTGCCTTGCGTTAGTTCTTGTTAGTTTCAAATCGAACAGAAAGACTAAAGGAAAAGGCTCTAACGCTTCCGTGCTGCCTTTGCTGTGCTGGGCCGAGCAGTCGTCCGCGGGCAGGAATATAAGCCGAGATCATGGCCACTCATCAGAATCCCAACTATGTCCCCAGGCCACTGGCAACGGGCCAAAGGAGTGGTGTCGCACTAGACAATTATGGTCGCCGTTTTCCTGGTAGATATGGTCCGGAGCCGATGGTTTTCAACAACCCGGTCCCCTTTGAGGACCCTGTCTACTCTACATTTACCCGTCGAGACTCTTGGTCAGATACTAGTGTTGGACCTCTAGCCCTTGGGGTTGGTGCTGCCTTCGGTGGCGCCGACAAATATCCTGGCATTGACGTCTCCGGCTTTTCACTATCCGGGGAGCCGGCCTACATGCCTAGTATTGCCAGTTCCGTGACTGGTCTATCCACGATTTCGCGGACCTCCTCTGTGGATGATGTGTGCTCGCCTGTGCTAACGGAAACGACATCCGAGCTCTGTCGTGGTTCTAGCACACCAAGGATTCCAAGCCCCCTCCGCCAATCAACGATGCCATCTCCGGATAATACAGACCTGTCAAGCTGTTCAATGCCTAGCTGCGATGCTACTCGGGAGACAGGCGGAACTGAAAAGCCAGCATACTCGCATGTGTGTCTATGGGGAAGAAGCGGAGCGTGTAAGAGTGGATGCTTCGCCTCCCGAGAGGAATTGAATTGGCACGTTAAGATGGAGCATTTGCTGGAATGTCCCGTCTCAGGTTGTACAGAAACCGTGTTCGAGACTCGCGATCTTCTTGCTTGCCATATGCAATGGGATCATAGCAGTGACGACATAACCGCCACGAAATGTCGTACAGCAAACTTGCTCGGACCTAATCTGGCCCCAGCACATGGTATGCTGAATGACTCACCAACCGAAAAGGCGGTCGCAAACAGAATGAATGCGATTCAAGACAGAGTTCTCAAAATGGAGATGTCAATCGGGATTTCGAAGAAACGATGTCGGGAGCAACTGAGAACAGTACTGGAAAAGAGACTGCGACGAGCCAATGGTAGGTCAAAAGGACTTTGACTAGATGAGATTAGCTAATCTTCGACAGGACAATCGAAGAGTGCAGATAGTCCAGGTATAGTCGAAAGCCGGGTTCCGAAACTATTAGAGTCTGCGAGCTTCCCAGTCATTTGGGAACATGGCGTCCTCCCCTTTCTGATCGAGTTCTTGCCTAAATGGTGCGGTCCTGGACACGTCATCAGTGTCATCCGTGGCAGAAAACCCAACACTCGGCGAGTATGCCTCATGACAAGACGTCCTGTCACAAAGGCCCGACGAATTGTCATCGCAGCCCACGTGCGGGATCTTCTTCCGGAGGCACACCGGGGAAATGTTTCTTTCGTCTTCTCTGTTGGCAAGATAGATCGTCTCGTCTGGTCACGAGGACTAAGTAAAGAAATGCCCGATGAAGTGTGTACGCCGCGGAATCCCTTTGCGTATATCAGTCCGTGCATGGGCGATAGTATCGGTGCATCTCTGGACGATGGGGAAGAAGCGACTGCAACGCTGGGCCCTTGTGTGACAGCTGAAGGAGGAAGCTACTGGCTCGCCTGTTTCCACCCTTTCATAGGCGCGATCCAACGGACATCCCCAGTGCTCATTGAACATCCTTCACCGGAAGATCGCGCTCAATGTGCGCAAGAGCAGCACGATGTTCTCCACAATTTGGATCACCGCATCGGAAACCTGACGGCAACATCAGGTTTTGACTTGAAGACGACCCGAATCACACACGATCCATATTGGGAAGATTTCGACAAAGAACCTCCGCTCGTTGTGACTGATTGGATTCTCATTTCTTCCGGTACACGACAAGCCAACCTACTCAGAAAGTTTCCTAACGTCACGCAACGCCGCGAGACTCCGGTCACCGCGACGAGCTCAGTAACACCCGGTGCTAACGTCATCTCGACGGGGCGAACGTCGGGATTCGGGCGGGGACAGGTTTGTGAAATTCCGGCTTACGTGGATGCCGAGAAGAACGGAACTGGCAAGGCTACTCGAGAGTGGTTCATTGAGGAGGCATACCCATATGACGACGAGAATGAGTGGATACGAGGTGGGATCGGCGTCGAAGGCGATAGTGGTGCAGCAATCATTGATAGCGACACAAATGCTCTTGTTGGACAGCTCTGGGGACGAAACAATTATTGGGGGCCTGGACCTAGGCTGACATTCTTTACGCCGATTTCTGACATTTTCGATGATATTCAGGAAAAGTGCGGAATGTCGACACGGCCTCAGCTCCCTCAGTATCGGGACGAAGCAGAACGATGGCCAGTATACCCAGTATGCAGACAGTGCTACGATATGCGAGAATATTTGGACAGTAGACGGTCCTCAAGGGAATCCCTAATGTCGATGATCGGCATGCATGATGGGCGTGGCGAACATGACAACGACCTTACGTCAGTATCAGAACTGGCAACACCTAAAGACCAGTCTTCTCTGCTTCGTCACATCGGTCCTGAAGAGACGGCTTCGTCTTTCGGCGGTGGCAGCGTCGTTTCTCCAGCGCCAGTACACACATTCTACCCCTTTTCCTCCGCAGCATCCCCAGGAATATCAGAGCTGCGAAGCCCATATCCACACACTTTGAGCGAGGAAGACTTATATGAATCAAGTTGCCCGCAAGCAAGTGAGGTTGCACTGGGGAAGCGGCCAGCTGTTCTTCCACCACAGGGGCAGGGCACCACACAACACCTAGACAAAAGGAGAAGGCCTATATATGCCAGCCGTCCTTGATTAAAGCATGCTTCTTTCAATAGGGGGCAGGCTCTCTATGGTTTAGTGAGAGGTCATCTAATGCCATTAGCCTGGAAAACCCCCTCGGCCCATCTTTCTAGCACGCCGATCACGCCGGTTATGATTTGCTCTAGAACCCTTATTCGCTTCTTTTCTCTTTCTTGCGCTTTCGGTTTCTTTGTCGCCGGTGGGCCCTGCGACGTTTCCTCCACGACCATCGCCTCTTCCTCGTCCTCTCCCTCGACCTCGACCACGGTCGTGGGTGCCCCTGGAGCTTACCCCGTCGCCATCAGAGTCTTCTTGTTGCGCCGAGGAAGCACGCCAGGTTGTCGACTCCAAGGCAGGTTGGGTTCCGCCGAAAGCGCTGTATTTCATCTCCAATTGCTTCATTTGGTGAGGCGTCCGGGTGAGCATAGTGGCCCACCCTTCGATGGCTTCATCCGTCATGCCAGTTGCTTGTTTTAATTTGGTTCTTGCGTCGCTCCTCCTTGTTACTGCGATCTTATTGAAAGATTGAGGTTTGGCTTGGTATTCTCGGAACAGTATTTCTTCATTAGCGTCCTTTCGTTTCTGTTCGTCGGCATCTTCTGGATGGCCATCGTTCACGACGAACCCAGCATCGACAGCGTCATATGTATCATCCCTCTCATCGTCGTCGGCATCGAAAGCTGAAAGCGCCGACAGAATAGCAGCCTTGTTAGGGGCAGAAGACCGATCGTTAAGAATGTCATCTGTAGTTCGCTCAGGGTTGCGTTTCCCAAAGTGAAGTCTTGAGACATCTACATTCAACTGATCCAATTCATCATCATCAAACACGTTATGGCGTGTGGGAAGCTGAGGAGGTGTAGACCTAGGAGCAATATCATGACTTTTCCTACGTGTACGCTCAGGCGACCTAGAGTTCTATTAGCAAAGAGAACGTTTGATGAAGCACGAATCGGAAAGAACTAACAGCTCCTTGGTGCGATCGGCTCCAGCCAGATGAGGCGGTAATGAATCTTCAAGTAAATGCGCTATGACTTGCTCCGTGTTGTCATCGTACTCATCAAGCAGCCGTGAGACGAATCCAGATCCAAGGTTAGGAAACAGATCTTGTATCTGAGATATTTGACTCATCCGGTGCACTCGCATCTCCCCTAGCATATCGTCTTCGTCTTCGTCTTCTCTCATGATACCTTTACCCTTGTCGATCTTACGCTTGATTGGACGTTTCGGTCGTGCACTAACACCAGGTTTACGATATCCCTCTAGCGCATTGATGACTGACTTTGACCTGGCAAGCCCGGTATCTGAGTGTTCGAGACGATATTGGACCTGTTTCAGAATTGGTGTTACTGTTACCAGTTCCGCAACCATGGAGTCGTTGGCGTTGAGCGGACCAGCTTTATGGGCGTCGGCCGCAGCCTTTAGAGAATAAAGCTGGTCAGCTAGCATAGAATATTTTGGAGAGTCACCCTCTGTCAGGCCAATGAGACAAAGGTAGGTAGTAGTGATGATGACCTTCCTTAAAAGAGGGTTCATGACCTTGAAGCAAGTAACAAGGCCATCGAGAAAGTCGCTGCCAGCTAGGAAGAAGGCGGCCACATGAGGTGAGACGTGAATTAGATGGTTCAGCCTCTTCAAGCGTGTTTCAAGAATCGCCAGATCTCCTTGAATGCCCGAATCAAGAGATTGTATAAGTGACTTCTTCAGGCCTTGTAAAGAAGTCTCGGCTTGTGGCGTTTGAGACGCAGCTTGTATGGGCGGCCCTGCCTTCTTCTTGCCATAGAGTCGACCAAAGTCGGAAAGAAACTCCCAAGCTAGCAGTTGAGAGGGGGTGGATGATTTTTGCAGCAGCCTTGAGCATAAGAGGAAACACTGCCGCAGAAGCAGTGAAGATGTTTGGGAGGACCCGAGAATGGTCGTGCCAGAAGCAGCTACTTCACTGACGAAGGATTTCAAGAAAGTCGCAATAGAGTCATCCTGTTTTGTGTGGCGTGAGAGGTCACTGTCGGTCAGAGACAGATATGCTTCGGTCAGAGCGAGCCAGGTTGAAAGACAGACTTCCCATTCGGCTGGCACGATATGATCTCTCCAGGGGGCCTCGGGGAAAGGCGCGAATGAAGGCAGGGTTGCTGACATGATCACTGACAGGGAGGTAGGAAGTTCTTAAAGAAAGGAGGCTCGGGGCTATCCTACCAATTGGTCAAGTGTACGAGAATAACCAGTTGACAATTATTGATATCGTATAAGTACCACGACCGGCAAATCGGTCTTTGGCGCCATTATTTAACTGAAAAAATGGCAGCGGGATGAGTGAGATGTAATCATCATGAGCCAGAGACTACCTAGCTTAGGTAATATCCACTATCTAAGGTAGCGTTCGCCGGATGACGCTAGATAGCTCTACGATAAGTGGATCCACACGCTAACGGAAGTACCTAGGTACTTAGCTCACCGATCCTTGCTCGCCTGCCCTTATCTTATCGGCCAATTTTGGCCATCCACAGACATGGAAATTCGAAAGCTGCTTAACGACGAGCCCCACCAAGCCGCCATTTTTCTAATCTTCCTCTGAAGCATCCCAATATCTTCGATTTTCGACCAGTCAATCAGCCTTCATCACGTTACCGAAACGCGATACGTTCGAGGTGGGCATACTCTTCATGAAATGGCATACGTTTCAGAGATTTGCTAACATATGCGCCGTGTCCAGTCGTGAAGGCATCTTCAATTAATCCCAGCAACCTATCCCATCGCATCCATCTTTCCTCGATTCCACATCAAGGCAATCACCATGTCTTCTTACAACAAGGACAAGGACTTCGGCGAGGCGCCCAAGACTCACAAGATTCGCATCACCTTAACCTCTCGCAAGGGTACGAACTCTATTCACCACCTCTTTCCCCCCTCTTTTCCCGGTGTAGATTCTCCTGCTGACTTATACTTATAGTCCAATCCCTGGAGAAGGTTTCCCAGGAGCTTATTGACCGCGCCAAGAGCAAGGACCTCCGCGTCAAGGGCCGTACGTCTCCTCTCCTCTCCGCTTGTTCTCGCCAATGGCAGAACCGATTTCCTGTCCGCCCAAGACAAAGCACAAACTAACGCGAATTTCCAGCCGTCCGTCTCCCTACCAAGACCCTCAAGATCACCACCCGTAAGACCCCTTGCGGTGAGGGTTCCAAGACCTGGGATTGCTACGAAATGGTAAGTCGCTCCCTCCTTCTGGCCGAGTTATAAAAGGAGCCTCCATCCCGGCAATGAGATCAAATGACTGACTTGGCTATTTTTTCAGCGCATCTACAAGCGATTGATCGATCTTACCGCCCCCACGGAGATCGTCAAGCAGATCATTGTCAACATCGAGGCTGGTGTCGAGGTCGAGGTCACCATTGCCGCTTAAGCGCGCGTCTGCTACAGGAATCAAGATGGCCAATCTAAAAGCGATGTAATGCTGAGGAAGAGCCTCTTTAGTGTGTCTTCCGCTGAAGCAGTCCAATCTTGGATCAGTCGACACGAACCTAGTGGCTTCTCAATACAAAAAAAGAATCAGAAAGAAACGGGCCGTGCCGCGTTCTGAACCTAGTGATAAATGCTTGAATCTGGTCTTGATATCGAACCCGGGGTATCTATACTAATGCTGTGAAACCAAATAATAATATGCCTGGCTCCTTAGTTCATAAAGCAATAACACCTTCGCCGCCATTTGCCAGCGGTATGCCACCGTGTTATTCGTACATTTGTTCCTATAAATCACACACCCCATGCGCCATTAGAATGTCCAGATACAATCTTCTCTCATGGGGGGTACCTCAGGCATAACGCCCCCTTCAAACCGACCTGTGGCCGCCAACCGCTCGTACACGGCTTTGACATTAGCGTTGTACTGGGTGGGATCTGGCTCAGTATCCTTATTGTAAGCGGGCGGCCCGTCAGGAAACAGGATCTTGCACCACGTGCCATCCGGTTTCCGGTACCCGGGTACCTGCTGGTCTAAACTCGGGTTTTCGGGGGGCTGATCCTGATATCTATCGTTGACCTTCCATTTGTAGACCACCGGCTGATTCTTGAAGGCTGTGATCTGTCCATTCATAGCCTTTGTTATGTAGCTCTCGACAGGTGGGTGTTGCTTTGTACTCCCCGGTGGATAAGGACCGGGTTTCTTAGCTGTAGAAGCTGGGGCCTGCGAAGGATGGGTTTGCGGCGCTGCTTGAGCTTGGCTGAATGGGTTGGAGGTCACGGTGGAAGGTGCAGAGCTTGGTTGCCCGAACGGGTTGTTTGGTTGCGTAGCTGAACCGGTATTCGTACTTGATGGCTGACCGAAAGGATTATTGGGCGCGGGTGCTGAGGCTGAGGTGTCCATGGACACCTCCTTTGGCGCTGCAGCTTGGGCGAAAGGGTTAGAGGCTGCAGGCTGCCCAAACGGCGAGGTAGTCGAGGCTGTGCCGCCAGCAACTTGGGCGAAAGGACTTGTCCCTGACGACGCGCCACTTGGCTGGCCAAATGCATTTGTTGGATTTGTTGATGAAGCGGCAGCAGCTGCGAACGGGGAGGGCTGAGTAGACGCAGGCTGGCCGGCTTGTGCGAACGGCGATGGCCCCGCGCTCGCTGCTGCTGCAAACGGGCTTAGGTTTTGTCCCATGGCTGAAGGTTTTCCGAACGCAGGGGCGGATGCCCCCATCTGTGTTGGCTGCCCGAACGCCGGGGCGGCGGGGGCAGTTGGGGCGGTGGCGCCCATCTGCGAAGGCTGGCCGAATTGGGGAGTAGATGCGGCTCCGAAGGGGTTCGCGGGTCGACCGAGGGTAGATGGCTGGCCGAAAGCAGGCGCTCCAGCCCCTCCTCCAGCGCCACCACCACCAGTGCCGAAAGGGTTGGATTGCGTCGTTGATGAGAAGGGATTCTGATTAGCAGTAGTATTAGAGGCCAGTGGATTGTCTGCGAAGCCCGTCTTGACAGCAAATATGCCCGATGACCCCCCCGCCGTGGTGTTCTGCTTGCATATATCTATACGGTTCGGGTGCTTGTTTGCGCCAGCGAGGACGAACTGAACGGCGCCGTCAAGGTTGCCCAAGGTAGTCTGGATCTGCTGCTCGGCCTGGTTGTGGAGGGCGGTGACCTCTTGGATCTAGCGCGTCGTGCCTTCTGTCAGTAAGCAGTCGTACCGCAAGGGAATATCAAGATGATGGCCCAGACCTACCGCCTGTTGCGGATTCGGAGAACCCCTTATGTGTACCATGACCTCCTCAAGGCTCTGTTCGCGCGGGTATCCGCCGAAGAGCTGCTCGGGGGCTTCCTTGCCGGGGCCATAGCAGGATAGAATCCATGTCGGTCGTTCATTGGCAAGGTCCAACCGTATCGCCTCTTTGGTGATTTTGTAAGGGTTCGTCTCATCTTGTGGCCTCGTCGAAGTCGTGTTCAAGGCGCTGAATCGATTGCCGCTAGGAGCACCGAAGGGACTCGAGGCTGCTACGACGGCCCCGGGATGTTCGAACCGACAATTGGCTATAAGATAGTGAGCAGTCAGCAATCAGACTGATCGTTTCATCATAGAGCTTGTTTGTTGGATCCTACCTCCATTGCGACAATTGCCTTGCTGGTAGAACTTGCAAAGAGGCGCCATTTAGTGAATAATCGAGGCACTTCGACCCAAGATTGACAAGCAGAGGAGTCGAGAAGGGAAAAAAACAAATCCGAGGCTGAGAGAATAGGGGACTTGGTCCTGCTCTGATTCATGCACACAAAGACATTTTACTAGCTATAGAAGTGAAGAAGGAAGAGTGACGAGTTAAAGATATGGAGTATTTACTTAGGTGATGTCTCGGAGAAGTGAGACTTAATGCAAGCAGCTGCATGCAGTCGAACTCGCATGGACCCACTTAATCGCGCGATAGCTTGCTAGGCGCGCCGAGCTTAGTCTTGCTTAGGTAATCAGCACCCAGGTATTCATCTAAGTACATACATACTGCATGTGGAAGCTCCGTATTGATCCTTCATCTTCAATATTCTGATCTACGGCTCTAATTACTCATTCAAAACAGACAAGTCGAGAATTCTTACGGATAACCCCTCATCGTCAAAGGATCAACTAACACAGTAACGACTTAGTTGTATGCGTTGCGAGGCAGTATTAGGATAAGACATCGCAGGTGTTGACTCCCTCCAACCCTTGTGTTAGTCTTCAGCTAAGCGTGGATGTATAACTTGTCATATATGCAGGAATGAGGCATATATAGATTGGCTATAAAAATTCACCACCTATCAAGATGCCCTAATTCTTCACGGTATTCTGCACGAGCGGCTTGAGCCCGCCGTCGATGTAGGACTGGGAGCGCCACGTCGACCAGTCGTGCGACAGCAGGCCCCACGACTCCTCGTAGTCTTGCGTGCCGGAGCGGATGTAGTAGCTGCCGCTGATGACCCAGATGAACCACCCGGCCTTCTGCTGCGCGAGGTAGCTCGCGATGCACGTGGCGTACACGCGCTTCCACTCCGTGTCCGTCTGCGCGAACCCGAACTCGCTGAGCACCACGGGGAACACGCTGACCGTCTTGGCGTCCTCCTTGTGCATCGCCTGGAACCCGTTGTTGTACAGCGTGCTCTGCAGGCTCGAGCAGCTTGTCGCGTCGTTGTTGTAGTTGTGCACCTCGAGCACCAGCTTGTTCGCGTACCCCGCGAAGTCCGCCGCGCTGTACTTGGCCGTGCCCGGCGTCATCGCTGTGCCCTGGAACACGGGCGTGATCCACGTGTCGAAGTCGAGCCCCGACAGGAAGATGAGGATGTCGGGGTTCGCCGCGTGGATCGCGCTGCTGCCCTGTCTCACGTACGTGTACCAGTCGCGCCAGTTGTAGGACTGCGACTTGAGCGTCGGGTTGCTGTCGGGCGAGCGCAGCTCGTTTCTTAGTGACATCGATGTTATTGCTGTCCAAGACTTCGAGTGGTTTGCCATGAAAGTGAGCCCACGGACCCAATTTGAAATGTTGTAATCCTTATCGCCAAACCACGCATTGCCATCCGTTGTCGAACAGCACCATGCTGCTCGTGACATGTGATTGTCCAGGTGCACGTGGATCTCTGTGCAAGGGCTCGGGTTTAGTATATTCTATATGTCGCGAGGTATTTCTGGCTAGGAGAAAATACAGCATTTACTTACGCTGCTTGGCGCATTCTGCAGCCACGGCATCGAACACGTCCAGTCGCGTCGTGCTCGCGTTGAAGGATGGGTTATTAGCAAGGAACTTGGCATACACCTTTGGACCATTGGTTGAACCGAGGGCGGTGTTGAAGGACTGCTGGACCGTGGTGTCCTTATTGCCATTCGCATAGTACTGGTCAATCATCTGAATGGCGTATGTCAGGCGGATCGAGTTCATGCCAAGGCTCTTGATCTTCGAGACAATGGTCGCAATCGACTGGTATTGTAGCCCATCAGGGATCACTGCAATATCTAGTGTCAGCCCCGTTTCGCCAGCATCCGTGCCACGAGTGGCAAGGAGAGCAAGTTACAACTCCTGTGAGAAGACTGAGATTTTACACAGGTTTATTTGCTCTTGATAATAAATGGAGCTAGATTCAAGCCCAAGTGTTACTTACTGACCTCGCCGTGGCCCGGCCAGTTTGTACCCGCATACACAATAGTGTCACCGCGCGAGTTTTTCATCTCTGCACCCGATACCTCGAACGGACCATAAGGCCAGCTGGCGGCTTGGCGTGGCAGCACTGAAGCCCATGATGAAGGCGCAAGTAAAGCACTACTCAGCGCGAGTAGATGAACCAGCGACGATCCTAGCAATGATCGCAACATTTTGGGCGGATCTGAACAGACTCATGCAAAACTGTTCGCCTACTCTCCTTCCTTTATTATTTACTCATTCTTGCAGCTGCAGGATGCTGGCGTTATAAGGATGGCAGAACGCAGCATACACGCATCGCACATGTCTAAAAGCGAACCAATCGCGGTCGTCCTACGGGTAATTGCAGCATCTATTGCCATAAAATGATCCTTCCGAGATCTGCTGCAAAAAGGTTAGATCTGATCCAAGCTGCCATCGCCATTTCGGTACCACGTGGGATAAAAAGGCAATATTACCCAGTTAAATTCAAGATCTCCAAAATTTACAGGCACTTCGCTCAACCCACGCATCATTGCACCGAGCGGCCGAGATTCACCACCTGTCGGATTGTCACGTCGCTATCTAATCTCCTGCCAAGCTGGGCCCCTATATAAAGGATGTCGTATAGGTAACCTCTTTGCTGCACGTGAGGTTGGGGGAATACGGTCGGCTGTTACCGACCTCGTTTCTTGGCATGCCGATTCACCAAAGCTTGGCTTCGGTTATCGTTGCCGGACTCTATGCTCCCGAATCTCTATTGCACGGAGGCTGCGGAAACGCGGTCGCCAGATCACATGTGAAAGCTCCGGCTCTCTGAGTCAAAGTGTCGGAGTTGGACAAATTCGGCCGATGTCTCCGTATTAGAACCGTACCGGTGGGGGACTGTAGAACCGGCGTGACGTAGAACCGGCTGCTCGGTCAGCAGACGACGCCTCCCACTGGCCACCATGTGGAGGTGATCCGAAAAGCTCAATGCGAGGTCAGTAAAGACACAGGTATGCCCATAACCCCCCATAAGGCAGACAGTCAATAGATCAAGGCATTCTGTAAAGCAAATTGAGCTGATTAAATATTTGTTAGTCTATTATAGGTCACTTGCTATCTAGCTAACCTAGCTAATGCGCAAGTACTTGAGAAACAGAGAGAGAAGGAGAGAAAGAGATCCTATCCTCCAGTACGCCTAGTGGGGAGGTAGCTACAGCTAATCTCCCCAAGGCGCGGGTCTCGTAGGGCGCAAAGCCTAAAGAGCTCACTTCAACGCGGTGTGAGCTTTGCACCGCCTTCTAAACCGCTAATCAACACTCATGGCCGATATAAAGTCATGGCCCATCTACTTATCCGGTCATCCGGGTCTCCCTCCCCATGTCTCGAGCTTCTGTCCCCGTGTCTGGAACTTGCTTCCCCGTGTCTCGAGCCCCCGTGCCCAGAACTTGTCGCCCCGTGTCTCGAGGCCCCGTGTCTAGTACTTGTCTCCCCGTGTCTCGGGCCCCCGTGTCTCGAGCCCCCATGTCTAGTACTTGTCTCCCCATATGCTGTGCTTCTTATCTCATATATCGAGCTCCCCTCCCCATGTCGCGTTCCATGACTCTTGCCATGGTCTTTCCTATGTCCCTTCCCGTGGTCCTTGCCATGTCCCTTCTTATGTCCTTTCTTGTGTTCTTTCCCTTTTCCCCCATGCTCGACGTGATAGACTTTATGTACCCGGGAAGTCCGACGGTAGAAAGTGTCGCCAAACTCGGTGTCGGGATAATGAAAGAAGATCTGAAAGGTGAAAGTTTGGAAGGCGGGGTGTACCCTTGAATGCCGAAAAGCCTGCATAGCGTTGTCCAGCCTGCGATACAACGCCTTTTGTTTTGGGTCCCACATGTGCCAAAGTCCTTGGTATTCGGCTGACGTTTTATCCTGGACCTCGTTCATCTGTCTCAATACGGTGGCTATTCCATCATAATCTTCATTTAAACATATGAGGATAGTTGGCGTCACTTCTACTGGCACCGTATCGAGATGCCAGGGCTGTTTAGTACTGAGTTCGTAAAGACCGTATCTGAATTGGATATGCTCTCTCTCAACCCCATCAAAAATCGCGTCCTTAATAATCCTCATGATTTCGATAATAATTCCCCCATGGTTCAGTGCGTGGTCGTCGGCTTCATTAATCTCTCGTGCTTCCTTTCGAGTCACAGTTCTGTGAACAGCAGTATTTGAGATGATCCATCTGGCTTGGTCGTTCATTGCGAGGAAACCGCCGACGGATTGTGCGCGTTAGGCTGAAGATGTATGGACGCAAGTTATGGGTAGGTTTGAGAGATGTATGTCAAGGTATAGTGTAAGAATAGGAGGTGATCTCGTGGAAGGATGTACTTGATCGAGTTGGCCGTGGGATGTTGCGAGCGAGTGGTGGTAAAATTGTCGAGGCAGAACCATAAGTCGAAGGAGCTTTATATATGCACACGTAGCTCGATATGCTGTCCGGGAACCGCTCGTTTAGGAAGACTTCGCGATCAGATAACCGCTGCTCTTAATGTTCCCGGTAGTTTCCGTGACGCTATTTTTTGCTGTACAGGTGGCAAAGATAACTAGACATAGGTACGAGTATCATGAACGTTGCTACTGTGCGAATGAATACTGAACCTATCTCGCGTGAAGTTGGTACAGCTTGGACCTGGGTGTAATAATGATGAGGCAGAAGTTTTCGAATCCGAGACACGAGAGGCTGTATCAGCTTCCTAGTGTGCATTTCATACGACAGAAAGAAAAGTTCGTCCAATTCATATCCTCTGACTTGATTCAGGGTTGAACAAATCACTTAGAGGCGTCGTTCAAATTTGAAGTGTCGGTCCAATCTCGAAACAAGTTCGTGAATGAATGGACTACAATGATTCTGCACTACGCAATAACCTCCAATAAATCATCAAGCTTTATTTTTTACGTTTCACCTTTACCCTATGCGTCACAAATTTCAAGACATGTATAAATTTAACCGTCGACCGTCAACTATGTAACGCTTGTGGCTCAAATTGATCGTACTATACTAAAAGAATCAGATAGCCTCAGCTTCTGATTAGTGCTCCCTGAAGTCGGAAGAGATGCTGATTCAGTGAATCAAACGACGTTATTGGAAGCTCCACCGAGTAACCTGTCTCAGGTTCTCCGGTCTTAGCTCACAGGGGCGAAGTTTTTCCACCAGAGAGGAGTAGGCTACAAAAGTTCCCGCGCTAGTGTAGATACGGGCTCAGCTACAGAGAATAGACTAGTTCACTCTCTAGTGTTAGTCTAAGTTCTAGATATAATACAGAAAATCTGGTAATATTTAGCATACGCACCTATGTTCACCCCTGTCAAGGGTTCCTATGATACACAATAGCGTGACAAAGGTCTATATACGAAGCTTTTAGTTAGGTTTTACGTATAGAGGTGCACCGTAATAGTCCTCCCTCCACACCCTGATTTCCTTTTGGTGTCTTTTTCGACCATCCCGCGACTGAGGCGTAGCTATGTGGGCATTTTCGTAGAAGACCGTCGCAAGTCTCTCTGAGTGGCATTATCCCTGAGCATCAAGAGCTTTACAAAGTGACGAGGCGGCCTTGAAGACGTAGGTAGTGGATCGGCGTGTCTCCAGCCTTACAGTTCATTGGCAGCTGAATGTGAATAAGATCAATATGGTGGAGCATAGTGGTTGGAAATATGACCGGTCTGGATTGAGTCAAGCAGCTTTGAGGCTGGACTAATGGTAGGCTAATCGTTTATCTTCTTGCGTTAACGCGTTTCATATATAATCTTTCCTACAAATCGAAGTACGATAGGATGTTGGTAGAATATCCCTTGCTCGGACACAGAGCGAAAGGGCAACTTTGATCCCGCAGTTAATCTCACTTTATACTTGCATTAAACCATCTTACGCGAGTGTTCGAACCACTTTATGTCTCGCAGAACATGTCATAATGCACTAGATACGGTGGTTAAACAGAGGTTGGTTGGCTCTTAGTTCTCACTCTTGGTCTCTGCTAGAGCGCTCTCCAAAGTATAAACAACTCTATTGTTGGATTGACTGGGGTGGCAGGAGTGAGTCTATGCACCCACTATTCAGGCACTTGGTGGTTGAACGGGTTTCGAGCATGTATAAGGGGCAGCTAACAACACGAAGAAAAAGAGTACAGAAACACGCATGTGCAGACTTTCATCAATCTGATTCAGTTTCGTTTCTTCTGGTCATCAAGTTCTCAATTTAATATTGAGTGGATTGACCGTAGGTTGAGCCTATCTCCTGAGGCTTGAGCCCTGTTGCGCACTGAATCTATGGCGCTCACTTGATGGTCCATCTGTATTGTCCTTCCGAATATACTAGTAATATCAACCACCTAGGTAGTTGGCCCCACTACTCTTCATATCTTGACTATGATCTGCTTGCAGTCACGTCACGAGTTTGCGAAAGGGAGTTTGTGAATTCTACTAATAATAGAATGCCTTCGCGTACTGCTTCTCTAGAAGCAGTACGCGAGTAAGGCCCCGGGAGAAGCCACTGTTTCAGGGGAACTCAACCTTGCTCATGTCACTTGGGAGACCAGATTTCCTTACCGTGTTCTAACACAGTCTTGTCTACCCAACCGACGGCCATGAAGTCTACTTTACTATATGTCATTCTGGCGTTCCAACTAATCGTATCAGTTAGAGCACTACGGCTCATGGCGCTGACGTATTAGACACCCTTGAGTAAGAATTGCAACATGATCCTGTCTCAATCCTCCAGGAATAAGCCCTGACTATTCGACGGCGCTAGCAAGGGCGTCGTTTTCCGGAAATCTGAGCGAGACACTTGACAAAGATAAGAAGTTCTTTTAGATTCAAGGTATAACTGTAACGCAAAAATGATGACGTTGATTCGTGATAGCGCTAAACGGCTTATATTTGGACGTACTCTCTAGCGCAACGACAACAACAACAACGCAATATGATGATATTCTAGACTTATCTATATAATCGATCTCTTTCCAATGCTGCGGGCACTTATTCTTCCACTACTTCCATAATTTCATAATAGCCCTCGTTAGTTGTCCACACTAATCGGTTATCATGAGGAAAGAAGCTCACATCATGAAAAAATGGATCCTGAAAATGCTGTATTCTCTTACCCGACATAACATGGAAAAAGGAAATAGTTCCGTTCAAAACTCGAACAAAGTAACTACCATTGAATGATAATGAGATCGAAGCCGAGTCGAAGAATTGCATCGTAGGAGAGACCTCAAAGGTTGAGACAAGTTCTGGCAGCTTCCCTGAGAGATCGAAGAACGATGCAACTGCTTTTCTTAATAACCCATCAGCCTCGCTACGTGATACGAAGCCATACACTAAAGTGTCGCCCGACAAGCAATACATATTATGAGTGCTAGGAATTCGTTCTGTTCGGAGTAATCTCCCATTCTCCGTGGAGAAGAAATAGAGATGGTCAATGCCCATGCATATCAGGAGTTTGTCATGTTTCGCGAACGAGCAATATTTTATATCCATGGTGGATAATGCTGTGGGTAATTCCAACGGGTGCCACTTCTTAGTGTTAAGCGAGGTCAATCCAACGTATTCCGGAGCCCCTTTTTGGAAGCTCACGACAGTCTCAAAGTCTTTGGAAATTGCCAGTATCTCATGACCTTCCAATGGATCCCATCTCTGAAAGCCCCGAGGATGAGAGAGTCTCGTTGTAGCTTTATATATTTTTTTCTGGTAGATCAGCGTCAAAATCCGCCCGTCAGGCGAAACAGCGACTGAATTGGGCCAAAAAGTGGGTGTTTTATGTCGTTCTAGTTCTTTGCCCGTGTCAGTTGCAACGAGCACTCCTTGAGTATAGTTATGGAAGACTAAGTATGACCCATCTGGGGAAACCAGAACTGATACTGGGTAAGTAAGATGAGCCGGAAAGGCTCGGCGGACGCGATTCCGTACGTGGATTTTCGGAGGTGGATATGCCGACAGTGTATTTGAAGGCTGGGATTCCTTCTCTGCTCTCATGGTAGAATCGCAAGGTACGACCGGAATCTCAGGCGGAACCTGAGATCGTAACTTCTGTCTTCCCTCTTCCAGCTTAGCTTGAAGCTCAGCTGCTTTGGACTCCTGCAGTTGTTGCATCGTCGCCTGAAGCTGCTGTTGGCTGTCTAGAACCTGTCCAGCATTGTTGTAAGTGTTGAGCTGGTGGAATCCCTAACACTGCAAGGAAAGGTATAACCTCGTGAGAAAGACTGACCTGTTGCAAGGCTTCCTTGCTCTCGAGTCGGAGCTTCGTCATGACCTCGGCTATCTCTTCGTCTTTTGCCTTCATAGCCGCCCTGAGTTCGGCCTCGAGATTTTTAATTTCATTTCTTAAGCTCGCATTCTGTTCTTCTAGCATGCTCTCGACGTTCCTCCCTGCTTCCGTCTTATCCAGGGACTTTTGATCATTGACCATCTCCTTCTGTATGCCTAGAACAATCTTTGAGTCATCCTTTATGAAAGTCTCAATCAAAGCAAATGCGGATTTCTGCGTATTATCGTGACGAAGCACTTGGCTCCCCTTTGTTGCATTAGTATGTCACGGTAACGGTAGGGTTCGAGAAGCCTTACCTTAGTTATCATATCTCCCCAATACTTGGGTGTTTCCTTGAGCTCCTTCTCTCGCCTTGCTGCGATGTCAGAGCTTTCGATATCCCACATTGTCGTCACAAGTACGACCTTGCTCAAAGCATCATCGCCACATAAAGATCTAAAAGCCCGGATATTTTTCAACGCAGATCCTTGCATCCGTGTTTGATTGATCCGATGGCAGTATATGATACCAGAAAGCTTAACGCCGCCGGCATATGTTGAAGTTAACCACGTAGCCAATATTCGTAGGATCTCGGCATCCTTCCGGTTGGTATCGTCGAATCCCGGGGTATCTACTAGATAAATACGGCCGGATCGAAGCTTCGGATGATGGAAAATGTAGGTTTTGACGTCTTGTGTGCCTATATTGTGTCTCAAATGTCAATGTCCGATGTTATATCCGTCGACTCTAGTACTTACAGGATTCGAGGTCGTGGCCTATTTCAATCTCTTGATCTATGCACAGGCTGATTAAAGAGCTTTTGCCCGAGCCTGTCATACCCATTATTGCAATGACGATGTCATTATCCCTACATGTTTCAGTCGAAGAGAGATACATTGGTCACTTGGAAGGCTACTGACCTGGGTGTCTCCCCATCAGATAGTATTGACTGTGACGTCGCCGACATCCCGCCCGAAAGCTCTGTCGATCTGCGCGTAGTTTCGCGTAGTTTGCCTCCAATCGACAATGTCTGTCTCGAGCTCGGTTAAGGCAGAATGTAGTCTTCGGCAGAGGGTGAGGTCGAACTAAGAGAGAGGGCTGGTTTTGCGGTGTCTTAATTGCGCAATGCCAAATTCCTGCTCGGAAGCTGGCACGTGTCGAGGAGGCGCAGCCCAAAAGGCGGGGTTTGAGGTTCAGTATTGCATTATCTTACCGAACGGGCAAGAGGCGGGCTGCGTGGCGGCGTTACAATACCACCCCCTATTGGAAGGCAGTTTCAGGCTTCAGCTCTACGCAGGAGTGGCCACATCCTCTTACCCCTCCTTAACTTCGAGGTCCTCCTTCATGTACGAGTCTGTTGTTTGAAATTAGAGTCGCTCAATGTCGAACATCTTCGAAATCGAAGTTGCCAACTTTCTGGCTTTTGTTGGGGCTCGGCCGCCGAGGTACGTATTCACAGCCCAATGCCGCCACTTCACCCCACTGTGTTCGCTTTATTAAGAATATTTATAGACCAGATTCGGTCTTTCTACTCGTCATGGGTGTGTTCTGAAGTTGTCATCTTAAAAAAGATGATGTGGTCTAAATCGCTCCAGGAATGACAGGATCCGGTAAAAGCTCGTTTATTGCTGATTGTACTGGGCGAGAGGATGCCAAGATCGGGCATGATCTAGAGTCATGTGAGTAAAGACACAAAAGGCTGAAGCAGTATAATTAACTCTGGCACAGGCACAAACTCTGTCGCTATTTTTCGCGAGGAGTTACATGGCCGCGATGTGTACCTGGTCGACACACCAGGCTTTGACGTAAGTGGTCTTTGTTCAGGCTCTTGTTTCGTGACAATGATTTATCGATGAACATTTCTAAGCCATGGCTGAAGGACACCAACCGAGAAGACGTTGAAATACTTACAGCAGTGGCGCATTACCTCTCCGTATCTTATGCCAATAATGTATCTGTCAATGGCATTCTTTACCTCCATCGTATTTCCGATACTCGCATCGGGTCCTCGACCAAACGCAATCTTGAGATGATGAGGGCTCTTTGTGGTGAAGACGCTTTTAGCAATATCGCGGTAGTCACTACAATGTGGGCTTCCGACAAGTCTGAAATGGAGTTTGCTAAACAATGTAGTAGAGAGCAGGAACTACGAGACATATATCTAAATAGTATGCTCGAAAAGGGTTCCCAGATTGTCCGCCATGACCGTTGCCAGACATTGTCTGAAAGACGTATATCAGCAAAGAACATTCTCATACGAATGGTCGAGCTGTGGAAAGACACTCAAGTTATACTAGAGATTCAGCATGAGATGGTAGACCTCAACAGGGCTCTCAAAGAGACATCAGCAGGGAGCGTACTTGAACGATATATCAGAGAAAGCCAAATGTCTTACGAGAGCGATTTAAAACAATTGGTCATTTCATCAAACCTGCCACGTCACGGTAGCGATGAAACTCAGCTGCATCGACCGACACACGTACTCCTGCGCGATGCCCATCATTCGCAGGAGATTCAGAAGATGATCAATGAGAACAACCGGGCACTCGAAGCTATGCGGCTCTCTTTGATTGAGGTTCACGCCAAACAAGAGAAAACCTTTCTTGACAAGGTTTCAGTCATGGAAAATGAATGGAAAGAATCCTTAAGACAGAGGGAAGAGGAGTATCGCCGGAAGGAAGTAGAATATCAGAAACGCCGGAGAGAAGAGGAGTCCCGACTTGAGGAACTGGATAATCGCACACACCAGCTAGAGGAGCGAGAAAGAGCTTTGAAAGAGAGAGAAACAAATGCAAGGGAGCTTCGAGCAGGTTCAAGACCGAAAATGACAGCGCAAAGTGCCGCTGCACGCGATGGACATCAGCCGACGCAGCTACGGGAAGCCGGCCAGCAGCAGCATCAGGACACCAGGCGGAGACGTCAAGACAGGACTGGAGAAGACGAATTGGAGAGATTGAAATTGGAGGTTGAAAAGTTGAGACTCGAAACCGAATTAAAACTAAATACTACGGAGAAGGTGAAGCACGAATGGAAGGGGCCTCTGCTTCAAGGCCTTGCCACAGGGGGCCTCGGAATTGGTAAGCCTTCACTTTTCACTCCCCTATATCCCCTTGATCTACGCGACTTGGCTAATATTCTATAGTTGGCACTTGCATTACTGCTGGTAAGTGTCCGGTTAGGATGAAGGTCTAAGAACTAATCTGACACCGTTCAAAGGATTGCTGTGTTGCGTTCAATGATCAGACATACTTGACACACGCACACGCACGCGCGCGCGCAGCGTTTCCGCCGAACAACGTCACCACATGCTTCAACAGGCAACAGAGCACGCGATTGCGACACTGTAATCCTCAACGCCGAACCAAACACGCTCAACGGGTGAAATGGGAATGGTGTGGTACACTTCAAGGTCAATTTGATAAGAAATGACACAGGGTGCAAGGACATAAGAGACCTTGGCTTGAGCGTGGAGAAGCAACGAATAATATAGAATTTGGTATTGAAGTGGTGTGGGTAGGCCTGGCGGAAGATATAAAGGGGGCTTGGGGAATTTAGCTGCGAAAAAAAATGGAGATGTATAACTTCACGAATTAATGAATATGACGTTCCTTTCAAACAATCACTAGATTTCCCATCTTTAATTGTGATATTTCAAGGCCTGAAGGCCTCAGGAAGTGTAGGTGTTGCCCATCCAATCAAACGCGTCATAAATGAACAACCCTTGTCAAAGGTTTATTAAAATTACCACACATGGTCCTAAGAGAGGTATCTGATAACCCGCACTAATTGAATTTATAGTGAAGAGAGTCTCATGAGCTTCGCGCTAAGCGATTAACCGACGCCTCCTGAACCCATAGGAAAACTTGATGGTGAAGAGGAAAGAAAGGTAGGTTCAATTAACGATTATCCGCGCACGTGTGTTTTCTGTACCCTTTTTCTTCACGATTCCTGGTATCCCCCCTCTGAATCTGAAATCCCAGCCCAACCCCCGGGCATCCTCCTCTTTTACGCAGTCTCACCTAGTTCGCCGACCAACATGCCCCTCAAAGTACGAATGAATAGTGACGGTAGCCTTAATCTAGAAACTAACGACGCGCTGATAGGTAGATGCCTGGACAAGTACCTATTGTAACCCAAGGCGACGCGCAAGTTTAGCTCACTCATCAGTCATTTGCATCTGATCACAATAAGCTCGCGAATCGATAATGCACCTACCGAGTGAGAAAGCTATATGGAATAAGCCTCAGATTCATCACTCTTAATCTCATTAACCTACGCACAAACTATATACACACATCTTTCTTTCTTATATCCTCTTCCTAAACTCAACCATCGGCCCATCCTTAAGACTCGTAAACTGGTCAATAAGCTGATACTCCTCGACCCGGTGCCGTCCCCACTCCAGCCCAGGCCTGCCCTCCGCGGGATCAGGCCCCGCGGCCTTGCGCAGATCATACAGATACAGCACCCGCGCGAGCGTCGTCATGAGCTCGATATACGCCAGTCCCTTCCCAATACAACCCCGCGGACCGATCGAGAAAGGACAAAACGCGCTCTGCGCAACCGCTACGTCGCGCTCGGTGATGGGGCCCCCGGACATCTTCGACGCGGCCGCGGCCCCGGCTATCCAGCGCTCCGGCACATAGGCGAAGGGCTGCGGGTAGTACGAGCCGTTGTGGTGGATCGTGTAGTGCGGCGTGCCGACCACGGTGCCCGCCGGCACGAACTCGCCGTCGATGGTGATACCCCCGGGGAGCACCTCGCGCGGGGCGATGCCGCCGACGGAGGGGGACATGCGCATGGCTTCGTCGATGCAGGCGCGGAGGTAGGTGCAGGAGTTCAGCTGGGCGCCTTGGGTGATGTCCTCGACGTTGGCGAAGGTGGCGCGGACTTCGTCGCTGGCTTTTTGGAGGGCCTCGGGATTGCGCACGAGGTAGAAGAGGGTTGCGGCCATTGCGGTTGAGGTTGTGTCTGAGCCAGCGATGATTCTGAGGAAGCGAGAGGATATACGCATCAGCGTAGTTCACGGGTGGTAAGAAGGTGCTGGAATGAGGACTTACAGCAAGTTGGATTCGCCCCAGAGCTCGGGCATCGCGAAACCCTGGCCCGTTTCGGGATCGCGGGCCTTGAGCAGATGATAGAAGAAGTCGCGGCGGTCTGTGTCGTCGCCGAGTCTCGTGCGTTCTGTGAGCTGCGCTTTGCTGTACGCCATGTACTTGGCGCGGCCGGTGGCGATCTTGCGGAACAGGACTTTATCCAGACTAAGCTTTTCCACGAGACGCATGGTTCCGCACTATTTCGTTGTCGTTTGTGTCAGCATTCTCTTATCCCAATCTGACACCGATGTAATATGGTTGAGATGACTTACGATCAGATGCCGAGTCGTGGCGAGCGATACCAGCTCCAGAGCGTACCGGTTGTCTGGCTGCTCGAGCATGTGGAAGGCCTTCCCGAAGCACAGATCTCCGAGGATGTCCATGGCCAGGTAGTTACACCAGTCGGCCATGTTCTTCGGCACCGTCCACCCCTTGCGGTCGTCGCTGGCGCCGAGCCCGACCTGCTCGCAGAAAGACCGCACGTTGGCCAGAATATAGCGTTCCATCTCCTTCATGGCGGAGTCCGAGAAAGCCTGCGACAGCACGCGGCGCTTGCGCGCATGCACATGCTTGTCGCGGGTGTTGTGCGTGTTGGGCACGGGATGGGCGAAGGCATCGTAGAATGCGGCCTTGCGCACATTGGCCTTGAACCCGTAGATGTCCTTCAGGGCGCCATTGGAGTTGAATGAGAGGCTGTTAGGTCCGAATCGTACGATTTTGCCTGAAATCACGAGTTCCGAGTCAGTACTCCTTCGCTTACCCTCCAATTTCACATGTGTGACGAGATGGGAACACACACCATATCGCTCGTGCATGCGCCAGAACTCAAGATGACGGTCTCCTTTCCAGGCGTGGTAGAGTTGGTATGCATCTGTGATCTTAGCTAAAAGGGGGCCTGGGTATTTGGCCAATGGATGGAAGAAGACTCGGTATACGACCAGTCCAACAGCCTTAAACGACTGTCAGTTAATTGTCTCACATGTTGTCCAATGCGGCTGTTTTAACATACGTAGACGAGGGCCAATATAATTGCTCCGGGCAGGATGTAACCAATGTGGTCCGACGCCATGGTGTCAGTCTCGTGTCCCCGGAATGTCTCGGATTCAGTGAAGAATGTCAAGAGCACTCTGAACTGCAATCCCGGCCTTCTTGTGCCTCGTGGCTTTACTCAGAATAATGATAAAGATTCCACATATACACTCAAGCGTACCAAGAGGTCAGAGAATTGTCACGATAATAACAAGAGGAAGAAACCCCATTGTTCGGCACACAATAAAAAGCAGCGGCGGTCGCGGGATGACGGGCGCCTCTATCTATCTACTTACCTATCGTCGGCATTTCAAAGCATAAAAGATAGATCAAGTGAGCTTCCCACTTCGGTTTGTCGCGGGCCAAGAACCGAGGTCGACGAACTATTACTTCACGGACCTCTTGACTGGCTCGCGATGACGCCCATATTTCCCCATCAGGAAGCACCCAACGCGACGGTTACTAGCGGAAAGCCTCGCCGGCTCGGGATTTTTTTCTGGAGCTTATCTTACCGATATACATATACGAACGGATCGATTACCCTCCATCTACCAATAACAAAACCCCTATTGTTTATTCCGCTTTGTTCTTTTGACGGTTGTGTGTTGTCACGAGACCAATTGGGCAAAACTTTGTTGAAGTTTTTGCTGCCCCGTGCGGAACTTTACCATTGGGAGGGGAAAGCGAAGCATGCTGTAGAGCTGCTAACCAAAGAATAAATATTACGTCAACTCGAACGCGCGATCGAGATAATGCGTAAGAAAGTTCGGAAAGCTTAGGCCCATGTCCTGAGGAACGTACGTAATTTAAGTACTCGGGTCCAGACCGCGAATGTGGTTCACAATAATTTTGTGAGTACGGAGTATACACATTTACTCTGTTGTACTATTGTGTTGATATGACCGAGTCTTATCCGCGCGGGTTTGGAATGAGGAAGGTCACTCCACTTATATACCGCTTAATCTGGGATGCCCGGGCTACATTCTTGGATGCTTTGCGTGCAGTACCAGTATCCCTTCACCCCAGATTTGAGAAACAAGCTTTTTGGTTTCCTTGGCCGTAATCTATACCCCAGCATCACGATACTCAATGGTCTGTTATTCCCTTGCAATCAATACATACAAGGTAGAGCCATCTCTAGGCCATGAATATTGTATCATAGTTATTACAATTCATTCATTCATTCTTCTTTTTTCCTGTTTTTTCCCTGATTTTTGTTCTTTGGGTTTACACGTGTTATGCTGTTATTGTTCTTCGTGCTTCCGGCCGATCCGTGAGGTAATTACGGCTTGTGCCGCACCAGACGCCGGTTGATACCTGCACTAGTATGGAAGGAGGTAAACATGGTCAGGGGACTGTTTTTCAAACAACTGAACAAGCGAAGGAGGGAAAACTCTTGCCTGCAATTCTCGAACATAGTATGGCAAACAATCATTTATATAGTGCAGATGAATCGATTGTTGACTACTTGTTTCGGCGCATACCCATGCGTATATATCTTGATGGTGTATCCGTACACATACCAAAGGTCGTGATTGAGATTAACAGTGCAGGCAGCGTAGTAAGTACTGCGTATGAAGCTATGTACCTAAGTACCTAGGTACTGAAACGGGGCACGCGTGCTAGACGAGATGATACACCAACGAGAGTGCTAGGATGATTAGGCGCAGTTCCAAAACAAGCAAGCTTAAGGTGGGCAGGAGTATATGGACCAATCAGAAGGCCAGTCGTGTTAGATTAGCCTGCCTATTAGGGGGTCTGCCGTAGGGCGCTGGGCGGGCGTTAGGGGACATTGCAGCAGGTGCTGCTGATCGCTACTGCATTCTTCGCGAAGGCAGTACCACCTACGTACTGTACGTACAGTAACAAGCATGGCGGCTGTCCTTGTCCGACCTCATTCCAGTTCTTTCATCCCTTTCTCCCCTTGTCACTATTCCAGATATTCCAGAGAGCCCAGGCCAGGTGGTGGGTATTGGTATGCTGCTGCTCTGCGCCCCTTGTACTAGGATGTAGTTGAACACGGCGAGTCAAATTATACATCCATCGTTCCCTGCATTCATTCGCTCATTCAGTCAACCATTTCTTTTACTTCAATCTTCAATCTTCAATCCACTGGCAACAAACACGGTTATCGTAGCCGCACTCGCAATCCAGACCATACAGCGCCTACCCGTGGCATCCCTTGCGTATAGCTTCCAGTTCGAATCGATAGACACACGTCGATCGACAGACTAGCTCTGGGACCCTTCTAATCGACAACATCCACGCTCGCTACCACCATCGGATAAGACCGTGTCGATCTCCGAAAGAGGCAGAATCTCCCCAACGTCGGTTTGGGTAACAAAACTACTATCAACACTCCGATAATCATAATTGAGCGTATCTTTCCCCCGTCTTCTGTATCCTCGCCGGACGAGACACCCGACGGACGCAACATCCATCAGACCAGTCGTCGCCATCATGACCGTGGATTACACCGCTGCCGCCATCAGATTTGGCAGGATCGCCAGGCATCTGGTTATCCGCGATGATGATGATGCCAAATGCCATCCTCGACCCGACATCGATCTTTGCGAAAAGCCCGCGACTTCCGACAAGACAACCCCGATTACCATTGGCGTCATTGTGTAAGAGATATTTTTAGTAGAGGGGGTTTTGCGCCGAGCTAATACACGCACGTAGTGGGATTATCGTCGTAGCCACCTTTGCCTTGTTGACCTTTTTCCACCTTCGCAGGAAACGCAAGGACGAGAAGGAGTGGCCTAAGAACAATCAAGAGCTCGAGGACTACGGCTTCGCGGTTCCCTCTTCTGGCGCTCGCCAGCCCGCGGCCCAGCATTCTGCTCCTCAACCGCAACAACAGCCACATGACCAGTACCAGGGTTTTGACGATAAGGGAATGGCCTCTCAGAGGCCAGCAAGAAACTCCCTCGATAATTTGGAACGATCTCTGAGAGAACCTCAGACGACCGGTGCGTTTAGGCGCCATGACGAGCACATTTCAGCTGACATGAAGCCCGTGGAACCAACAGACCGGATATAAGCATGGCGGCTTGTTGAGTTTTCCGCTTTTCGTCGGAGCAAATAGAGGAGCGGGCGTTATATGCGGTCTTTTTGCACGAGCTTTTCAGCGTGGGGTTTGTCTTCGGTATCAAGCTGTTGCTTGATATTCTTGCGCCTTACTTTTTTGTTCCTGGTTCTGAGTCGATCAGAGTGTTCCTCCCGTCGAATCGCGGCCAGGCCTTCTATCAGAGACACCTACAGACCATCTGATGGGCTCGACGCTTGTTCTCAGCAACCCCGAAATTCGCTGATTTTAGGACTATCCTGATCGCGTGTAGAAACGTGGAATTGGGTTGGTCATGCAGTTTAATCATTAGACTTTCTCAAGGAAGATAGAATTAGCATAATCAATCTACTGCACATTTTCCCAATGCTTCTTGATTGACCAAGACTATCACCTGGGAGGGGATGAAGCTGGTCATTGGCGTATTGCAACACCCTTTTTTATCGGGTTGGTGTGGTCTACTTCTGATGTTTTGTTACATGAGGTGAGATTTCTCTCATTCAACTTGTCAGACAATTTTGTAGCCGCATGTGCCAAGATGTATATGATGTAAGAGAGATCGACAGACGTATTCAACAGCACAGCTCTCAGGGCGCCTCATAAGTCACTAACTTAGCAAGGCTGAGATTCGGTGCATATTGAAATACTCTTCCGTTCAGCCTGCACGAAGGATAAAACGACATTGTTAATTGCTGGTAGATGTTATGTACTTAGGTCTAGACTGCTCGTGACAGATTGGTCCCGTCAATCTAGTGAAGACAGGAGAAGCAACATCATGTATCACGAAAGAGGTACGAAGCTCACGCTATGTGAATGCCACTTAATGTCGAGGTATCGAGTATGACGGGCACGACGAGCACGACACTTAGTCCAGCATATTCTACTCATGTTCCTAGCATAAGTGTGTGGACAGCATGCGGTGTCCAATTAATCATTGTCCCGGGTCCCGGTCAGGTTAAATACAGCTGACCGAGGGGATGGGTAATGGGATGCGAGACAGGAAGAACCCTTCAATCTTGGCAAGTAAAGACACGCATTGAGATCCAGCTCGAGATTAAGAGATTTATAGCGTCAATGAGAAGAATAACCATTTAAACCATAGAGGACATAGTGACAATCGCTCCTTTGCCGACAAGTCTGGAGATGGTGGCTACTAAGAGAAGTACAATAAAACTATGAGCATTTTACCGAAGATTAATGGGATTCAATTTCAAGGGCACTTTCATATACTGTAAGGGGAGGCTTTCAAGTTAACCCTTGACATCCGCGCACGGGCACAAACTAATAAAGACTTCTGGGGACGTTACACCGAGGAATTAATGTCCTGAAATAAGTAATTAAATCAGATTTAGGCGGCCGGCTTGAGAAAGGAATCTTCAGGTTACTTATATTTCGACGAGATTGAGAATAATGTCCGAGGGTTCTCTCACAGTTGGTTTTGTTGGTGGGCCAATGACGCGACTGGGCGTACCCCTTCACGCTATTCTTCGTGGCTCCCTTTGATATTATGCCAATGAGGATGTAATGATAGAGGTGCTAACCAATGACACTAAGTAATAGAAATGGTTCGCGCAAACATGGCTCTGTCGCCCACTGGTCCCTGTTAAGTTTATAAGGAGGGGAGCTGACCACAAGCAGACCATATGAAAGTATCCCTAAATTTACCTGCCTCCCTACATAACTTCAGTATCATGTTACACGCAGACCGGGGTTATGTTTCTTCGTAGTCGCGATGTGAATCATTATAAAGTCCATGGCCCTCGCCTGACTTGCATTCAGTTTTTCTATTCGACATCCTTCTCAGCCCCCATCACCCCGCCTTCTTCGCCAACATAAACAAGGCTTCGCGCTTATACCTAAATACTACGCTTGCTCACAACACGTCATGGATGGTCCACCTCCATATCAGCACAGCGCATCAGGCGCTCGCGGCTCTCAACCCTCCGTCGCAGTATTCACGCAAGAAGTCGTGTACCTCAGACAGGAGATCGCAGCACTTCGTGAACGGATAGATGATCTCCAGCGGGATTACGCATTTCTTGATAATCGCTTTGACACCTGGACGCCTGTCATAGAGACCTATGGCCGTGGGCTTACAGATATATACCGAGTGAGTTACTTAAACACAGGCTAGAGTGGTGGTGTGATGAAGCTAATAGGATGATCTAGAGAGTCGAGGCCTTGGAAGCTCAGTCGGCAGGTGAGAGAAGAGCCAACGAACCCGAAACCCAAAGGTCTAGCCACCGGCACAGAAGATGAGTGCGGCAATGAAGGAAGCTTCGCCTTGATCCGTTGGCTTTATGGCCAGCAGAAAAATTAAAGTCTTATGGGCGAGCTCTGGAGTCTGGTGTGGCTAATATATAATTATGCGTTGGATTGGTGCAGGCGATAGCTAGGAAACGGTGAGGCTGGTCAAGGGTTAAGTGGCTAGGTGATTTGCATAGACTCGAGGAGATGAGAATTAGCACAGATAACACACAAGCGAAGATTTCTTAGGAATTTAGTCTTATTGAAATATGTCAATTGTAATTCTTGAGCTTTTCATCGAAAGAAGTGAGATAACTGACCAAAGGGCACGGGACTTGTAGCTCAAGCCTCTCACCTGATGGTCTGAGATTGGGTTGGGCGCCAAGCCCGCGGAGCTCACTTCAGAATGAGAATGAGAGCAGAACGATTTCGTTGCATAACTTGATTTCTTCAGTACAATGGCAGTGAAGGGAACTTTGTACAGAGTCATATGGATATGACAGCGTGGGTTACTGTAGTTTTCTTTGCGGCCAGCAACAAAAGCTAGTAACCCAATAATACTCGGCAGAAGTATGTTCTAAGTAAAGCCAAAATGTCTGGATGGGACAGGACCAGAAGGAGGTGTGCTGTAATACACTTTTCTCTTTTTTGTTATTTGTTCTTTATGACAATTCAAGCCAGGGTCGGTTGCGATACCCTAACCAGGGCTATCAAATTTCCGTCTTGGGTACTTTATTCCAACCAGATTTCTCTTACTACTATCATCGTTGGCTTCGAAATGACACTGTAGAATGTCCCATATCTTCCCTCTTTCTTCTCAGCGATGACGTGAGAAACCATACACGAGCACAAATAGTTTACTGATAGAAAGTGAAGGAGATACTGCGATTTGCGCTACAGCTTTTCTATATCATAAGAATCAAGCTTCACATAAGATTGTGTTTTTTCAAAAGCAAGGTTTATTGTAACATCTACTCTCGGGAAACAGAGTGCTCTTATATACTTGCTCCACCATAAATACAAGAAACCAGAATAGTGAAGGAAACGCCCTCATAGAGAAGCCAGACAAAAAGGAAAACCCGAGATCCATCCTGCCGCCAATAACAAACGCCGTCGATGAATTGACTTTCCGGCATCTAAACCCAAACAGAGACCCTTATGCGCTCGAATGCCGTCTAGTTGCCGACGATGATAGGCTCATATGACCAGACTCGGCTTAGCCGTTGACGACTTCACAGGTGCCGTGCTTGATGATATCGTGGAGTCCATCGTGGCAGTTGATCTTGTCGTTGGAGTTGGCGCTGCATCCGCCGATCTGGAGACCGCCGGAGTCCAGGATGGCAGTAGGGGGGCCGTTGGTGCCGGAGCAGCCGGTGAAGGTGTACTCCACCTCGCCGAGGCTGAACGACTGGTCGCAGGGTGATGCTGTGAGAACCCCGAGAACTTGCTGGCCGGGGCATGCGTGCTCGCCATCAACCCAGGTGACCCAGTGGTTGGTCTGGTCGTCGTTCTGGAGTTCCTGGCCGAAGGCGATGACTTGGGCACTCGCCAGGCTGCTGAAGGCGGCGATGCCTAGGAAGGCGAGAGATCCAATGCTGAACTGCATGGTGAAGTAGTTGGAGCAGTAGTTATGATGAGTTGGTTTGTTTGCGCGAGCTGCAAAGAAGTGTAGAGTGTTTGGGTGATTGTAGTTATGTAGGAGAGCTGACTGAAGAGCTTGAGTAGTGTTGATGGTGATGAGTGATGATGATGAGTGAGTTGGACTTTGGCAGCTGGGGAGAAGCAGCGTTTATATATTGATAATGCGACCGTAGATAGACAGTCCTTGAGCACCGCGTCATGACTAGGCTCGCGATGTTTTGTCACAATGAGAAGGCTTCACGTGCTAAGCATAGAAGAACTTGCCTCAGGATTCCGAGATCCGACGCCAATGCCTCTGCCCTCGCGCCAGTGACGTGATGGCGATCGCATCAGTGTAGTCGTATGTTCCTTCTCAGCCTTAATAATAGGTTTCGTCGGATGATGCCGTGCAACCGTGACACTAGAGTTGATATCTCTAACAGTGGTGGCGATGCTCCACGATGGATTGCGATCAACAAAACATGGGACTAAAACAGCATAATAGAGGAATCCGTCGAGATGACAATCCTATTGTTGCCTGGTCTTGGCCGTCAGAACGATGAAACAGCAACTAGGACCTTGAACTCACAAGCTTGGTAAACATTGTTCAATTTTTTACTAAACTATCTCGTGACTTTACGTTTAAGAGCTGCCGTATTGAATCTTCATGTCGTAGGACTTTTTCTCATGTTTTAATTCAACACACAGAGAATTATCAGTACCTTGCATGGGTGAGGGCTGATCATGGCCCGTGCGTATCGCTTAGATACGGGTTACGCCGTATTTGCTATAGATTCTTTAACCATTCAAGTGCTCCTTACACTTGATTTGAGATACATTAACATTATCTTTAAATAACTGAAACCTTATAATCCCATTAAGCTTCTACTCAGTTGTAGATCTCCTCTTATTCTTGAAACATTGTATATTGAAAAAATGTATTACGTCAGAGGCTCTACCAATCGAGCTTTTGAAGTTATTTTAGGCAATGGCAGGATGGCATCGTCCGGGTTGTTTGGACCCCACATACCTAGTCTGGGGTATTATTAATTACCACGCCGCCAGCTCTAGATCCCCTGCGTCAGCCCTACATTGCGGGCCACTAATTACCATGCGGCGCGGCTCTTTGCGGAGCGCGAGCGGAAAAGTCCTTGAAGTTACCATGGTTTAACCTAGCTAGACAGAGTATAACCAGTGTAGATCAGGATTTAGGTGTGAACCTATGCTAAGAAGAGGCAAACTCGAACAGAGTGTATGGACAAGTTATACAGCACACACAAATGGAAACTTCATACAATAATACATTCTAGTTCTGTCACCAGTTGAGCGAATAATAGGGTTAAAGATAGCAAGTAGATATGAAATTCTTAACTCTATATCGTAACACTACACTCCGGCTTACAACACTATTGAGCTTGCTCTCGTGCTCGACATTCTTTCACGAGCGGCAACAAGGCCGGCATGTATCGACCAGCAAGCTCCAAAGCTGTCTCTCCCTGTGAGGCAAAATTGTAACTAGGCGCATCCGTTCGAGCGCCTCGCCGTAGCAGTTCTTCCGCCAACTTAGGGCGACCATTAGCAAGCGCGGCATTCAGCCCGCTACCCCAGTCAAAGTCGCTGGCATAACCCTTGGCATTATGCGCCCACTTCTTTGCATTCGGATCTGCACCCGCATCCAGGAGGTATCGAAGCACCTCCAACCGGCTTTCAGGGGTGACATCAGAGTTTGGTGGTAGTGGGGGATGAGGTGAGCACACGAAAGGTACCGAGATGGCGGGTGAGCCGCCGGCAGCGTGGAGCAGCTTGACGGTTGACAGGGGTGCGTGACCGACTGCCTTGAGGAAAGGGGTCAGCCCCCATTGCGACTCCGCGTTTGGGTCTGCGCCTCGCGCCAGGAACCATTTGATCAATGCCTCATCATCGAGAACGTAGCTACGTCAACATCATGATTAATATAGAAATAATAGACGGAGAAGGTTGCCTAGAGGTACGTACCCAAGAGGCGGCAGGCCAAATTCCTCCAAGGGCGCGCTGATGTCGAAATGGCCATGATCGACGAAGACCTGCCACATGGCCGGCGAGCACTTGTGGCTGATAGCTTCCCATCCTGCCAAACGGCATAACTTTAGGCCTTGGTCGAGCAAATATGCCACAAAGGTGGTACGATCTAGCCTGATTGCATGGTATAGACAGGGTTCGATAGTTCCTAGGGGGTATTCCGCCGGTCCCCTTGGAGGCGAGGGTTCCTTCATTCCGCACCACTCTGTCAGCAAACGCTGAAACTCTTCAAGCGCGTTGTCGGTGCACGCTTGGTTGAGCTGCTGAATGAACGGGTGTTCAGGATAGTACCGGATACCAGGTACGGGTAGCTCGAACTCGTCCCCCTTGCGAAAGGGATGAGGCACTGCTTCGTTTCCGGTCAAGTTCGACATGATGAGCCCGAAAATAACTCGCGCGTATAGAATTAATCTCTCAAATGATCGCCAACTAGGCTATTAACGAGTTGAAAGTGTTAAGTGATGCTTGGGTCTGCACTAACAAGTCTTGAGTTGCGAATCCAGCGAGGGTCGTCTAACACGAGGCAACTTAAAAGAAAAAAATCCGAGGTGATGTCACGAGTGTAATATTCCTGTCAGATCCTCATAAGTTTAAGTTGAAGTCGTTTATTCCTTTCGAAAACAATCCTCTACCTGGAACGGCGACTCACATTGATGGGAAGGATTTCGATCGACCAATGCGTAAGTAAGCGAGGGTGGAATGACGTCGTTTTATACTATATAGGCTGACAGAGTGAACGGATGAGGTATGGGTCCACCGTCTGACAGCTCCCCTGGTGCATCCCCACTTTACGCCGCATTATTGCAGCGACTTACAACTTGAATCCGAGGTTATTGTTTTTATCATCCAGACAGTTTAATTTTGGATACTCGTTGTCTTGATCCTGGTGACATGTTTCAACTGCTACGCCTTGTGATCCGTCGTGATCATTACCCAGTGATTGTTGTACTATTGAGGGATCTTCATTCATCTCTTCCTATAATTTTTTTTTTTAGAATTAAAGACGTATTGAATGAAGTTGAACGGTACAGCGTAACAAGTTCGAGAGATTTGTCAACAAGAGATGCTCTGCCGCAAGATTTGTTGTGTATTTAAAGAGACTTTCATGCCGCGTTCAAACTGCCCAAGATATCAAACATCAAGCTCATCAACACATACACTTACTCTAACAACGCAATCCAATCATCTTTACTCTCAATTACCTCTTTCTATCGGGACAAATATCATTACCGATCATTGTCAACATGCAGCTGCTTAAGTCTATTGCAATCTTCGCTTTGTTGAGCGTTTCATCGCTTGCGGAACCAATTCCGTTCCGTCGAAGCAACTAGTAAGACCCGAAAATACCACAGCAACACCTTGTATCAACGAGCCAAGTCTAACTCATTATCTAGCTCTACCGAAGTAGCGAAATTGGCAGCCCGCGCAGATCCACCTTCCGATGCCGATACTGTGACTATAGGGGAAACGCGGCGAGGGCTATCTGGCTCCTCATTAAAGACCGACGGTCTGTCAACTTGCATTGGGATAGTAATTCGGAATGCCACCCCGGGGGCAAACAAACAATTCGACAAGATTCTAGCCCATATATCCCCAACCCTCTGCCAGACCCAGGAGAACCCTTCTATTGATCAGCAACTCGAAAACATCTGGAAGCTCTACGATTCGCAGCCTTTCCCACAGCCGCAGGCAATCATCGCCTACCCGCCTGCAGCTGATGGGACAGCTCAAAATGCATTCAACAACTACGTGATCATGCAGATGGGAAATTACGCCTCTTCGCGCAGCTGTTCGGTTACGCCCATCCAGCGAGATCAGACTTACGTCAACCAACCCGGTGGCTCTAGGATGTGGATTGATGGTAGTGATCAGAAGATCTACTGGAGTACTTTCAATCAAGCCATTGCTTAGAGGTTGTAAAACTTGGCCGGTCTCCTGAGGCTATCTCAAGTTGACTAGAGATCTTGTTGCGGTCAGACTAACTGCACTGACCATAGCCCCGGCAGTATCACATTTCTGGCATTTCGACTACGGTTCCTGTGTTTTTTTGCTTATAAACCCATGTAGATAGGACACTTTCGTTTGATTCTTTGCTGTTCATATCACCTCAACAACAATACAGAACTCTCGTTACACTGATCGTTAGCACGTTTTACTGCTACTTCCACTAAAACGTATTTCTGCGACAAATCGTTATAAGCAATTTCTTTCAATTAGTACTAGTCGCTCGCTTCATTCCAAATTGAAACTCCTTTATAAAGATCATTTTGTGATATATTTTTAAAAGGTAAACTTGCATTATTATATTTCAGCAATAAACGATACTCAGGTGAGTACCATCATCGATGTTATTGAAGGTTGTGTGACACAGGTCACGTAAAGTCTTTATTCGATTTCGAGCGCGTGCTGTAATTACCCGACTCTGTTTTTTAAATGCTAGAACCTTTAATGTCGGTGGCTTGTATACCAATACTTGAACGGCTGTATGCAATATTCACTTTCTTGCCACTCTTCTATAGTGTCTAGGTAACTGGGTATACAGGATTTGGCGACATGATTTGTAGATCAACGGGGTTGGAATCCCCGTACAGAATCCCCCCCAATATCATGGTGGCAACTTTAATTTGGGGGCTCGAAATCAGCCTCCCTGCAATTGTGAATAAAATATCATGAATCATTTATAGAGTCACATATGATAATATCATAGGGTATCTCTTATAACGGAGTTTGGGACATCGTCCTCGGCCAGGTTATTGAGCTCGTAGTTAGACGAAGGGTCAGTTAAGCATCTCGAACTATAACATCTGAATCCAGCTATTTCATTCTACAAGATGTTCAAGCTAGAAGATAAGGCCCAGATCAGCAGTCTACGACACAAGGGGACAGCCGTTATTGTTAATAAGCCTTCCCTCTTTTCTCTGCCCTCGATTAACTCATGCAGAGACAAAGAGGAAGTGCGGCTCCCTGATTGCTTGGCGTAATGTTGTGAACTCTCTGTTGCGAATACTATAGGAAGCAACAAGGATATATCTTTCCACATCTTCGTTACTAATTGTCCTGCTAGGACGTTCTCTACTTACAATTTGTGCAGGGGAACGTGAAAGAAGAGGCTCGCGGACACTATTCATCGCACGATGATTTCGATCCAGTTCGGTGAGAGATATTGCCGGGCCGGTTGTCTGCAGAGGAAATACGAAGTCTATTGGAAGGCATTAGCACGGATTTCTCATTTTGCAGATGACGGGTTAAGCCCTAGGTACAGGATGCGCTGATAATAGATAGCGATATACTCACCCTCGTTTAAAATACGTTTGACGAAAGACCGATCGATCCTGCGTACTTGCTTGCGCTCATCGATCAACCATAATGTGCCGGCCTGGTAAGCACCCAGCGGATCTGTGCTGTCTTCAGCGGTTTCGACGATACCACCGAAAACGTCACCTTCCCATGTCCGCCCCGACTCCCCGATTTCTTTGCCATCAATGCCCGGCTTGTTGTATATGGATGGGAGGTAGGAAATTTTCTCTGGGGTGTTGGGCGACGCCCGTCCCGTGAGGTAGCCGATAAAAAAGTGCACTAGCTCGTGAGCCACCGTGATCGCCATTATAAACGTGAAACTTTCGTATGCCGCGAAATGCGCTTCGCTGAATGACTCATTGTTTCTCACTGAGTCCCCGGCACGGAGAAGGTTCTGCATGATCTGTATTTGGACAGGAGAGTGTATTAATGACGAGGCTTTCTTAGAGGTAAAGATAGGCTCGCAGATGCGGAAAATGATGAAACTGTTTTGGTGGCTGGGGAACTCTTACCAACTTATTAAGCTTCAATATTCCCGCATCCTTAGGATCGTACTGTCTCATTTTGATTCCTGGACTGGCCCAGTCGTTCCTCAACATCAGACCTTCGCCACGGATGCGATTTGTGAGTATCAGGGTTGGGAAACTACCCCTCATACGAGCGAGAAAGAGCTCAACCCACCGCATCATATTCTCAGGCCTGTCTTCATATACATGATTGCAGTTCCCTCTCTCCTGAATAAGTCCAAGACCAATTTGGACCAGGGTTTCTCTGCTCCGTGGCGTTTCGAGCAGACTCAGGCCAAGGTGGATGACAGCTGCCACTGCTCGAAAGAGAGCGTTGCTTGGGTCGACGGGAGTCTCGTATGAAGGATTCGCGTCAGTTCTATCAGATTGGTCATATACCCGCAGCCCTCCCACTTGAGCTGTAAGGTGGGCATCAGACGCTCTACCCTGAGCCCCTATTTCTGGCGAAACGGTCTCAAATTGGTCGGTCTGGAAGCCTCTGGCGGGTGTTAAAAGTGAAGAGTGGCCGGGGTGGGCGCTGATGATGGTTATAACCGTCACAGTATACTACAAGAAATGGTCAAAGAAATTTGTTACTTACAAGCCAGGCATTTTCCATAACAATCCGATAAAATATCGATCGATTTTTCAAATATATATAATATGAAAAGCTCTTGATAAATAACTTAGTAGATAGTTGGGAATAACGGAGTGTTAGATCTCTCTTAATATTGTACCTATAAAGATAGAAGGAAAGGGAATGCCGCGATACTACGAAGACGTCCTTTATTCTCATCATATCAACCTGCAAACTCATCATAAGTACGCTAACTGTGTTCTTTAAGCCTTCATCAAAACTTAGGCAACGGGCAGCTCCCTCACAGCTTTGCCGTATTGTCGTATTGATTCGATCACAAGCGCCTGAATGTTCGTACACTTGTACACATATCAGAGTGCCCAAATCAGTATTGATCATGAGTCAACTTTGGTCCCACATTGGTGATAAATAATAAGATTATCTCGAGTGTGACGGCCCATCCCTCTTTGCCATGAAGGCGGGTCCCGGCACTTATAGTAGGCGAAGCGAGGCTATCGACAAACTATCACCACAGCTGGTAACAGAGCTTGAGGAAATAACTCTGGTCCATCCCGAAGAGACTTGTAACCTCCTAGAAGCCATGCCTTAAGCCCTTCCTGATGTCTCATGAGTCGGAATAGCTACATTTATTTCCTACCTGAAGCCTATACATAAGGGCATTATGCCCGTGATGGATGAATACGTATACAAAGAGCTGTTGCAGTTCACGGGGTCAAGAACAAGTCGCCTCTCATATGCGCGAGGGCTTCTATACAACACCAACCAGCAACCTTGCGTTTCTTTTCGCCGGTACCCATCGAGGTAGCCACTGTTCCACTGGTGTTACTGCCGATGATTGTTTCTCGATAGATTTGGCCTATTGGCGCTGGGCTGCCGAAAGTGCCAACAGTCTGTTTCAGCGTAGTTCGTTGTGACATGTCTCCCACTCGCTCCTTTCTAGCCCTATTAGCGTCAAACATTTGACTATAAGGTCCTTGGGCTACTTGAGACATTTCAATGCTTTGAGTAGATGAAGAGAAAACATACACTGCATGCATCCAGTACCAGAAGTTCTCGGTAAGTTCCCGTCAAACATGACTTCTTGTAGTAAAACCTCAGGAAGCAGACATGAAAGGCCAAAATGTGGCGGATAGGGATTTACTTATGTCAGGGTTAAGAGCTATAAGGGGTGCTTTATGGACATGTGACGGCGTCCAGGTAGTACCGACTACCTGGTACCCTAGTATGATCTCGATTTGTGGTTACACGCAATCAAAAAGAGCGGGGTGAGTAGATGATACCTACCTGGGTGCTTCTCTCTGTCCATATTATATTGCTCCCTTTCCTTCTCTTCGTTCATACCCACCTCATATCAACACAAATTCTTCTACATTTTTCACTACATTTTAGTTTAGTTTTACTACTCTACCTTTCGGTATCTCTAGGGAAACGTTTGGCAGTTTAGGTTCACGGAGCTATCATTATGTCTGAACTAACCCGAATTTCAATCAATCTGCTCGATTCCTACCACTATCAAGCCTTCGCCACTGCTATACATCGAGTCCTTGCGACAGATCTGGCATTAGAAACATATTCACAAATTATAGATGGCCTACCACTATCTAAGGTAGCTTGGGATCGTTACAGTGGCAGGTTAGACCGGCGTCATCCCATCAGTCTGCATACCAAGCTCTGCACGGAAGCATTCGAAGTTGCCAAGTCCATGAGAGACCAGTTAGATGTGAGATCTTTTTCCTTCGACCCGAAAGTGAGTATCCAGAATCAACTTACACGTTCGGATTTGAAGGTTAACCGTTCTATTCAGCTGTTGCAGCTTTTCCAATCTTCTACGCCACGTTCCAGGCGCTTCCAGCTGCGGCTTCTGGAACTGGTAGCAGTGACACTACATCAGATCGCCCTCTACTTATTTCAAAACGGTCCAAGACTTCACGATCGGCACTGCTCTTATAGTCAGTATCCCGAAAACAATTCCCAAATCGACGCCATCACTTCTTGGAAACCTCCACCAAGTAAGTGGCCGGGAAAAGAACCTTGGCCTACCTTGTTCGCACACCCAGCATTCACAGCTCACGAGCAATACCCTGCCGGAGTGGCCGACATGGTGGGCTATTGGGCTGAGGATCGAATCCTTGGCGGAGTAGCCCTCTTTGATAGGAGCAAGACCTGGGACAATGAGATTGAGGAGCCCAATGTCTATTTTCAATCATCGCGGCCGAAGCGAGCTTACCAGATCTATCAACTTACGGATAAGCAACAACAGGAATTGCTTCGATTCTTGTCCCTTGAGCTCAACCATGGCTCTAGTACACGCCGAGGTGATGAAGAAGATAACTTTTGCCCCTTGCCCATATTATTCTCCCGCGGCGAGAATGAGAACCTCGTCGATCCGGAGTTTGCTGTAGTCAGGAGCAAAATATATCGAAATCCCTGGGAGAGGCCGCCTCCTAGACCATATCAGCAGTTCATTCGAGAGCGAGACGTAGTCATAGGACAAGCCGAGGAAGAGCTAAAGAGGCTGAGGAGACTTGGTCTCTGATCAGAAGTAAATCAAAGTCCTACGAGTTAATTATTTAGGGGCAGTTTCTAATCATAGTCGCTCGGCAGTCGATAGTACCAATCCTCACCATTCAAATACGAATAGGTGCAAGATCTATGTTAAGGCAACTTAGACTAATTGCAAGCTTAAAACAGCAACAGACACGTTGAAAAGAACAGAGATATATAAGCGTGCGTCAAGATATTTCGACTTCTAGCGAGGCGACAGCTTGGAGAAGGCCTTGACTCGATTAGTCAGATCACCCCTCCAACTTCCAGCTCCGTATATAGGGGCAGGGCTGTTTTGTTAGTGCATTAGTGATAGACACTAGCTCAGCCCTATCGGCAAGGATCTACTGAAACCTTATGATAAGAGTCGACTTGGTACTGTTTAGACGACCATAAGGCGTATGTGGTCTGCGATTACACAAATGGAAGATAGAGGCTTTCGCAATAAGAAAGTATACCTACGTACAGCTTCAAGCAATAGGCATGATGATTCCGAAAGTCCCTGTGACCGGCCGCATGTGCGCATGCGCAAGTACGAAGATCGGGGTCCCTTAGCGAGATGTAGCTTTCAAACCGCCTAGAAGTTGAACATGCTGCCAACAACAAAAAGGCTTGGCGCTTAGACTAGTAGAGGCTGCTTGGTGGCTGCAGTGATCCTTTATGTCTCAGCTACCGATATGCAGTGATGCCACCCCGCCCGTACCGTTACAGCCGGTTCGCAATCCGATTACAGCGACTTTGATGAATCTCAATAGTTCTCTTTTATCGCGTTATGTTTGATTAGCCATTAACGTATTTTCTCTAATCATCGCTTTCTCTGATTTAAATGTTAAAAGTTCGCCTCAGCGCCCAGTCATGGGCCGCAACCAGGTCTATTGTTGCATTTGCGGAGCTCCATTTCTGGGACCCGGTCAATGGCAAGTTGCAACACAAGAGTATCAATTGGCAAGCCGTTTGAACCTCTCTGATATCTATCCTAGTGATAATCAATCGGATAATTGGCTGTCTCAAGTCACGATTTTGACGACTGGACGCCGTACTCATAACGGTTTAGAGCTGAACACCTACTCTGTAGACACAGCCCAGTATGCGTACGCCCTTGACTCCAACTCAGCCGAGGCCGTCCCAACCCATGTACTGCGGTTTGAAGCCAGCTACGATGACCACAACCGCTTCCCAGTTCCGGAGCTAGGAACAGCCATCGAGGCCTTTTCTGTCCACCCAGAAGGTAGCCCTCTCTACCTCGCCGTGCACAAGCTCTGCTACCAGCTGGCCGAACGTTTCATCGATAGCAGAGTGAAACCCCAGGGTACGTTCCGAATGCCCCTAGTGGGTGAGATATCTTCCGTTGAACGGCTGTGGGAGGTATTGTCCCGTCGCCTGCCAGGATCCTTTTTCCCTTCCCAGTATATTGTTCCAGATCCGTACGAATACTATGGAGGCAGAGGTTGCCGTAACGTGTATTGGGATCCCGATGACGACCCAGAAGATGCTCAGGTTCGTATCTCAATGCCACCGACAACTTGATGGGCTGTTCTCATTATCGTTATAGCTGCTAGAAAGTAATCCGCTGGAGATACCGGGGCTTACTGAGTCCATTCTCGGGAACCTTGTGCCAACGACCTCTGAAAGGCCAAAAGACCCGGTCCCTGAGATAGACGGTGAGCCCCGACACACAGGAGACTTCTTTGTGACGCCGCATAACCAAGAGGGTTGGTGCAACGCTCTGGCAAACAATCAGCTGTTCCCTTGGCTGTGGGATCTGGATACCAAACTCGTCCGTAGAAAGCAACAAGATGCCAGTTGGGACTGGGAACGTCTTGTGCGTAAGGTCTCGCAGGTCAAAATTCATGAGTTTCACGACGCAACCTTGAGTCTACCGCTTGGTCTGAAGAACCGCAGACGGATCTGGCGCTGTCTCGAAGATGCGAGACTTGATGATGTGGCGAAACGCATACTACAACCAAGGCCGTAGAAACAACTGTAGCAATAAGAGGGGTCACTGAACTGATAAAGTAACAGAATCTTAGCTCTACCGGATAACGCATCTAAACCTGTAACTTCATATGAATTGTGAAGACCGTTCTAGGTTGACTGGAAAAGGCTCTATCATAGCCAGGATCTTTGAAGTGGAAGGAGGGCGCGCGAGGATGTAGGTGCCCTTCGTCGCGAGCGCTGAGTCGTTCATGCATTATCTCCACCGATGCAGTTGTAGTTCCCCCGTTCGTTTCTGTCCTTTGTAACGCATCCTTGAATGGCCGATACCGTACTCTCAACTGTCAACAGTGTTAAGTTTACTTCGGCTGCGGAGGCTCAGCTCACCTCTGCGAACCAAACGTTAAATGGGAACGATATCGAGCCGACGACCAGTGCCATTAAAGTTAGCGAGATGGCTGGCGATGGCACTGTTGATTATGTATAGCACTGCTTCGTGGCGAGTACCCACGCAGTGTGTTTGTTATCTGTCAGTTTGACGTACAATTCCTTCCATGTTCCCTTGTAGTGCGCTCAGTTTCTTAATCGAAGCCGTCGGGTGGCTACTTCGACGAGTCGACGACGGCCATTGCAGTGGTGTTTGCGCCTTAGGTAGCCGCAGCCTTGCAAGTTCTCAGACTACCCAGCAGGACAAGCAGTCCGAGAACAAAACAAAGGCCGACCATTTTCGTGCACGTTTTGCGGTAGTATATGATTTGCTCACGATGTCGCTGTCGTGAGAGGGGAAGTAGGTCGTCGCCGTTATAGTACTCGCCGACGAAACGATAAATGACGCGAAAAGCGGAAGGTAGAGGCCAGAGTGAAGAACGATTGTCACTGTGGACAGATTGGTATCGAGGGAGGGCCATGGTTAAACAGTACTATTGAAGGCTTGTTCTCTCTTGTGCTCTATCCGAACGCCTAGGTAGATCCCCCGGAGTGCTCGTGGCATGGATACCTAGAGATTCTGGATAGAGGAGCAGCGATACAATGCGAAGCTTCAATGCCGATTGACAACACAATGAGATGTGAATCTCCAGGTCAGGTATTTTTATTGCGATGGGGCAGGCGTTGGCTGAGGAGTGAAATCCCGGCCTGCAGCTTACCAACAGGCCAATACCATTGAATGAAGCATGCAACTGCGCCACCGTGCTGAAACCCCGTGATCTTTCGTGTCGTATCAAATTCTGGGTGAGAAGGCACGTGTAAGGGGATATTCGTCGACGCAGATTTATTGCTCAGTGGGACAAAAGGCAAACGGTCACGGCTTCGCTAAGTACCGAGAATCATACGCGGCGACAATAGAATGGAAAGAACGCCCTTACTGATGATGTCGCTCTTCGCGAGATCGGTATATGAACTCGGTGTGGGTTTATGTTTATACAGCAAAGACTCCGAATGAAATCTAAGTCAATTCTAGGCCAGCAACTTACCATAGCCCAGGAGCTTGGTCAAAGTGAGCACCAGCGAGCCAAGGGTGGTTTTCCATCCCCTCGTCGTGCCAGGACCATTCCGGTTGCACGTCCATGAAAGGTCCCAGTCTCTCAGTCCCGATCACTCTCTGAAGAGCTTCTAAATGCTCCTGGCCATACGCGCCTGTGGGAGTTTCAGGCAGCGGGGGCTCGAGGCTTACCACAGAGCCCGTCATTTTCTGTTGAAGGATATCTCCAGCATTCTCAATGACCTGCGGCATCGGAGGATCATATCCCAACGAACCAATTGAGATGGGAGGTGAGGAACGATGATCACGAGCAGCAGCCCCAGTAAGTGCCGGCCGTCGCGGATCGGTGCGCTGCAGCTCCCGCACGTAGCGGGCCTTGGCCATGAGGCGGCGAATAGGCCGCCACAGGGTAAGGCGAACCTCGTCATTGGCGGCGGCGCCAACCTTCCAGCCGTCGTAGACCGTCTCTACGCACTCCCATGCTCGGTCGCATTGGGCGCTATGCGGGCGCGTGCACAACTCTGACAGTACGAAGGCCATTGCGCCCCACTGAATGTGTGTCTTCGAGTACCATGTGAATTGGGCGATGGTGCTGCCCGACAGCAGTAGCCCGGAGGCTTGCAGTATCTCAGTTGAAGTCTTGAAAAGCTCGTCATGCGTCTGGGAAGCGGGTTTGGCGGTGCTGTCCTTGTTGGCTTTGTTTTCGGGCACTGGTCCTTTCTCACGAGATACAGCCGAGTATTGGGTGATGAGGCGAAAGCGGGCTAGAATGATTCGAGCCACGGCTGAGCAGAGTAATTGAAATGGTACAGCTGAGCCACAGATAGGCAAGTACATCTCTAGTATACACGCCTCTAGGTCCCGGATCAGGCGCTGGCTTTGTTTGACTGGCTCTTGATTGTCGTCTGCCAGCGGAGGGCTACTACTACTTGGACCTCGGGTGTGTCGCTGCTGCTTAACGAGACCCAGCTTCCAGCCGGTCTGTATGGCTTCGCAGCGGATCCGGGTAAGCGTCATGTCAGTTGCACGATCCCAACGTTCTGAAGGTGGCTCTACCGTATTGGGTGATAAGTCGACATCATCGATGTGAAGAGGAGGCTTTGTATCTGAGGTAAAAGCATGAACAATGGGCTCGTTGCAGTGGTATTCTGAGGATCGGCTATCGATGATACAGATCTGCCACCACAAGCGTCGGCGCAATTCGGTCTCAAATGGCTTGAGTCCGAACTTGGTGCCGTCACGGTGTAAGCCAATAGTGCGTGCGATGTGGTAGACCAGTGAAGTCAGCGACCATGCCGCGCGCGAATCCTCTTCGTTTGGGAGCGCAGAGAGGAACAAAACTGCCGCCTGCAACATTGTCATGCTTTGGGTATTAAGTAGATTGGCGCGAGCTAGTGCTTGTTCCACAGCAAACCTAAATCTCTCCAGCGCGCTGTCTCGCGTTTCGCTAAGGATGTTAAGACAAGCCTCAGGAGTAAGGCTGACCACAGCTGAGTAGTGAATAGCAAAAAGGAGAGTCTCGGTTACCTTGTCTAGAGAATTTAGTGAAGCAATCGCGTCCCAGTAGATACGCGTCAAGGTAGGCATGTGGAAGATGCGAACCAGCGGCGCAACGTTTTCTGTGAACGCAGCATACAAAGCTACAGCCTGGGTCAAAGAAGGGTGAAGAAACTGAAGGGAGGAGGCAACAGCTCGATACCCCAATATGGCAGCACTGAGACCTGGACGGGGAGGGAAAGGGGGTATGGTAGCAGTGGTGTTGAAGGAAGCCTCCGAAGGGAACGGTGAAGATGGTGGTTCATGGTCCGCAGCATCTTCGGTCGCAGGCTCAAACAATAAGTCGCGGAGTTCCTCAACCTATATCATCCGATAAGTACGACTCTGGAATATTCCCCGGTACAGCACCCGAGAAAGGGATATCAGGCTTACTTCGCTAGACAGAGTTACCCAGAGGGCATTGTTTACATAGTAACTCTTCGACTCATCAACCTTGAGCCGACTGAAGCCCTGGTCAAATGAGGAGTCCATGCCTTCCCTGGCCTCCCGGGCGTGGGAGTCTTTTTGAACATAGTGGCTACTTTGTGCCGCACTGGCTTGGCTGATGATGCTTTCAAGACGTGCCAGACGCTCCGACAACTGGGGGCCGACGCCGTGTCTTGGTTTCTTAGGTGCTCTGCCGCGACCGGGCGGGTAGACGCAGACGGCCTCAGCCAAACGGCAGTTAGAACACTGCGGCCTCTGGCGGTCGCATTTAATTCTGCGCTGACGGCATAATGTGCACATTCGCAGTTGAGGCAGCGGCGACAGAGCCGAATTGTACGGCACTTTGACAGCTTCCGCCATATCCATCACGATCCTAACACAAAGTATATGTAGTAGTATGTCCTTGTAACAGGGACGGCAGAAAGGTCTCTGCCACCAGAGAAGATTGAGAACATCATGCGCGGCCGCGATGATTAGTATGAATAGATAGATGCACAGATTGGTGTCGAATCGGCACGAAGATGTGCTGAAGAAATCCATCTTTAACAGGAAGCGGGCCCATGGATGACGCACAGGGCTGAAAAGGGTGTTGGTGAGCAGTGGGCACTCAGGGGATTCAGGGGCTATTGCAGCTAAAAGGGGCAAGGACATTCGTCCCAAATCTACGCGAGACCCACATCTGCACGTGCGCTTATCCGCCTATGCGCTTATACGCTTATGCGAATCGCGATCGACTGCGTCCTCCTTACGCGCCTACCGCTATGAGACAGAACGGAAGAGTGTAAGTAAGTCAAGACTACACTGAGTTTATTCATCACTCTATATAAGCTCGCAATCATGTTTGGACAGTCAGTCTTTCGTCTGGTGCGCCTACACCTGCGATCACAGTATAGGGAATCGCCTTCTCAGCATATTACAAACTCGGCCGGGCGAACACACTCAACCTTGTTCCCAAATAAGAGCTCTCGTTGAGGTTTGACGGAAGACAGCTCGAGTAATCATGATTGATAATCCATCCACCGATCCCCCTAACAGCAGACGCAGCTGGGGCCAAGCCGTGAGCGCTGAAGAGGGCCGGTCCACAGCCCCATCATCAGAAGCAGCAGCAAAAGAGAGTGAAAAGGAGCCCTCGTCCAGCTCAGGGGAATCGAATATAGTCAGCTTCAATGGCGAGGCCGACCCGCTGAATCCCAAAAATTGGCCCACGTCGAAAAAGGTGTACACGACAGCCCTCTGGGCGCTGACGACGTGTTGGATCACCTTCGCCTCCGCCATCTACTCGGCCGGTACCCTGGAAATTAGCGAGGAGTTCAATGTCTCGGCGACCACGGCCACTGCCGGCACGAGTCTGCTAGTTTTCGGCTTTGCTCTCGGCCCCTTGCTATGGGCGCCTCTGTGTGAGGTGTATGGCCGGAAGTGGACTGCTCTAGTCGTTCGTGCTACCCCTGACCCCTCGATGCAGAAAAACAGAAGGAAAGCTGACACGAAACAGCCTTACCTCATCAGTGCAGTGTTTTCGTTTGGGACTGCGACGGCGAAGGACATCCAGACGGTGCTGATCACACGCTTCTTTGCCGGCGCCTTCGGTAGCGGGCCCATCTCCATCACCGGCGGCGCCATTGTCGACATCTGGAAGCCGCCGCAGCTTGGCACGCCCCTAGTGTGCTACGGTATCACTATTGCCGCGGCGCCAACTCTCGGACCCATCATCGGCGGCGCCTTTATCGCAGACGGCGCCGGGTGGCGCTGGACCCAATACCTTACGGGCATACTCATGGTGGTCCAGTTCGTCTTGGATGCGCTTTTCATGGACGAGAGTCACGCCGATATCCTTCTGACGCGCAAGGCGCAGCAACTCCGACGGTCTACGGGCAACTGGGTGCTACATTCCAAGGTAATTAGACACGCTCACTTTGTGTTCTGTCGGATCGCCAATAAAAAAAGATCTGAGTTGCTAACCTTGCCTATCATGTCAACATAGTGGGAAGAATCCAGGCCGACCTTCAAAGACCTCTGCAGCATCTTCCTTGTCCGCCCGTTTCAGTTACTCCTAGATCCCATCTGCTTATTACTGACCATCTACGCGTCATTCGTCTACGGTAAGAACTCGGAAACAAAGATCGTCTAATTTCCTCCTAGAGTCCGCTCTAGGCCCATGCTTAATGCGTTACTGACTCGAATCTAGCTATACTCTATGCCAGCATAGAGAGCTTCGCTCTCGAATACGGCCAGATCCGGGGCTGGGGTCCTGTCGAAAGCCAACTGCCGTTCCTAGCTCTACTCGTAGGCTGCTTCGTCGCCGCGGCCGGAAACATCTATAACAACGCCGTCTACTACGTGCACAGGCTAGTGGCGAACCGCTACAAGCCTGTCCCCGAAGCCAGACTACCGCCAATGATGATTGGAAGTTTCACGTTTGCCGCCGGGCTATTTCTTTTCGGATGTGAGTCTTATAGAACTCGGGTAGCCATGATGATGAGAGCTAACAGACACTTCCTACAGGGACCTCGTCCAAACACGTCTCGAGTCCAGCCCCATCCATCGTGGGCGTGTTCCTCACTGGACTAGGTTTCACCCTCATCTTCCAGTCTTCTCTGCAATACCTGGTCGACACATTCACGCGGTACAGCGCTAGCGCTATCGCCGCCAACACCTTCGTGCGATCACTGGCCGCCGGTGCCTTTCCGCTTTTCGTCTATCCATTGTACGAGGGTATCGGTATCGACTGGGGTAGTAGCCTCTTCGGCTTTATAGCCGTGGCTCTCATACCGGCGCCCTTCCTCTTCTTCAGGTGGGGTGGAAAGATCAGGGCCCGCGGCGAGTTTAGCAAGCTTTCGACTTACTAGAGATGAAAGTCCACTGAAACATAAGGATATATATCAATCGAGATGTGGTTAACACTACACGTCGATTGAGCTTGCTGCGACTTGTCCGGCTACTCATTTTTAAAAAGAATTCACTCAGAGATGCAAAATTGTTTAACTAGCGCTTCATATCGGTGTCTCATTTTCCAATCGCAAATGTAACACTTATTCTAATCCCTCCTAGCACATTTAATTCCAATACAATTCCCTTTCTACGTCATCTTTTAAGCGCTACGGCCAGCGATCAGCCGTAGTACATTCAAGTCTAGAGCTAATAATCTTTCCCAGCTCTCACTTATGCAACCGCCCCTTACGAAGCTGAAGAATAGGCCGATTGTGAACTTGTGACAAACGAGTAGTGCCCACCTTGGTAATACGCTAGACGCGATAATAAGGTAGAGATTATGAATGGTCTAACATTGTGATAGATGTGCTATTGTGTGTGAACTGTTAGAAACTGCATCTCGATTAATGGATTTCAAATCAGTATCTCGACGAAATGGTCCCTGTATAATACTACGTCTTATATGTCGCATAAGGAGATTATACATGAGATCATAGCTAGGGAGTGACACGAAATGAAAAGTTCCGCGCTAATAAGCCAGGAAGAAATAGAATATATCCGTTACTATCTTCTTATGCTCACACACTAATTACAGTAACCAAGCACCGCCTAATTGCTTCCCGGCGCCGGAGGCATCCACGGCGCCCAGTGCTTGCGGTATGCAGGCCACCACTCATCATGTTTCGACGGGGGTCCCAGCGCCGATGCATTGATCAAGGCACCCATGGGATTCTTATCAGGCATCGTCGGGGCGCCTGTCAGGTTCAAGAAATTCTGGCTGTTGCCCGCGGCATTACCCGTCGTCGGGATGTTCTGGCGACGGCAGGCGTCGAGGTGGTCGCTTGGGATGGAGATGGTTTGCTGCAGGATATCAGGGGCTACGATTACGGTGGCGGAAAGACCTAGGATAAGGGGATTGTTAGCCAGGTCGTCGTTATTTTCTAGAAAGTTAATTTGACTCATGTCTTCGGCTTACCTGCTTCGATGTGCCACTCGATATGGCAATGCGTGAGATGCACGCCCGGGTTATTCGCCTTGAAACGCAATGCTAAGAAGCCTCCGGCATTGATCAGGACCGTGTCGCGACGGAGTGGATTGGCATGCGGCGGAGTCAGGCTCCCGCCAGGGTAGTATCCCTCTCCAACGCCGTTGCGCGCAATTACTTGGAATGTAGCGCCGTGAAGATGCCAGGGGTGACCGCCGGTCTACAAAGCAGTGACGATGCCCGTGTTAGCGTGTGTTCAAGCCCACACAAGTTTGAGTGGAATCTGATAGCGGATCGTGGCACTTACGTCGTAGTTATTGATGATGATTTCTACGATCTCGTTGTGTTTGACCACAAGTGGAATGGCGTTCTGCCCGTATACTACCGGGTTGAAAGCATTGGAACCAGCACTCAATGCTGTATACAACGAAGGGACCTAGTAGTAACACATGTAAGCAAAATTCACCAATGTGAATTTATTTCACGGCTTGCTTACAATCTGAGGAACATATGTAATATCATTAAGAGTGGCCCTAAGAAGTTCGCGGTCAATACAACATCGTTACTCCCTCTGGTAGGGAGATTCTCTACGATAGCTTTATTACAAAGCTAAGTTACTCACCTGGTCTGGTTGTTGATGATGGAAAAGTTCAGGTTCATGATAAACTGCTGATCGACATGGTCATACGTGGCCACCTGGTCGGCGGTGTAAGCCGACGACGTGACGAGGTCGAGGTCGTCAAAGTGATCAGGGTTGTCGGGCAGAGGATCATGAGCAGGTAGTGGCTTGGACGAGTCGTAGACAAGGTAGCCGTAGAAGTTGGGATCGTATCCATCTGGCACCTCATCGAACATGCCTACATAAGGAGAAGAGGACTCTCGTCAGGCATTACGCTCTTGGGCATGGTCCACGGTGGTGGACGGAAGTGTAGCGACTCACCTGTATCCACAGCAGCCTGAATTAAGAAATTCTCACTGCTGGACTTCTGTGTCGTAAGTAGCACGCTGTATCGTTGAGCAACACTCAAGTACAAGAGATCAACTGTGTATGGCTCAGTGTAAACGCCATCGACCTCAACGATGGTGAAATTGTGACCCTTGATCTTCAGATAGGTACCGACAAAGTTTCCATAGTTGATGACATGCAGCAGATACGTCTTCCCAGGCTTCACACTAACGGAAACATTCTGTCCATCGTTGAGTAAACCCGTGTCAGGAATGGGTTCGGCTCCGCCATCGGCGGCGTTGTCAGCCGATTGGTAATACTCGATCAAATACGGGGCTTGATTGTGATACCAGTCGGCAAGAGTCATGACAATCTCCCCGCCAGTCGCGTTGTAAGGAGGATGGGGATCATGTACGATCAAAGGCCCTCGCAGGCCGTCAGCAATCTGGCCGTGGACGTGACTGTGCCACCAGTATGTTCCGACTTGATCTGGAACCTAAGACTGTTATTAGAGGCTGTTCCCGAGCTTCGCTAGGAGTTTCTTCCGAGCCCCTGTAGACTTATTCGGAAAGTGGGAATATAAGATACTCACAGTGAAATTATACGTGAAGACAGATCCAGGGGGAATAGGACACTGGTTGGCCGCTGGCGGGCCATCCATTTGATTCTGGCCAATTTGATACAGACCATGCCAGTGGATAGCAGCCGTCTCGTTGACTAGGTTGTTCGTTACTTGCACAACAAGGCGGTCTCCCTTGCACATGTCGACCGTCGGCGGTGGCCACTGGTTGTTCACAGCGACCACAGGACGTCCATAACCGTCAGGGGAAATCCATTTCCAACCCAAGCTCCAATTTAGTGACACTGTCTTCGGTATACCACTGCAAGTATAGGCGACAGTAGAAGAACAGAGCGCCAGGAGCGGGAGCAAAGACCGCATCTTGACTGCTGGTAGTTGAGGAGAACGATGATGAGGAACGACCACAGACAACACTGCTCATCCAAGGAGCGCTCCTAATCTCTTTATAGTCGATATGATCCATCTTGACTAACGCCGATGCTCGCTCGTCACTGTGTTCTCGAGTGTTCTCCTGCCGAAGCCCCAAACGGGTCACGATACCCATCCTTCGACGCCAAAGTGTGAGGCTGAACGCCACGGCACAGGGTGTGTGGTAATGACTTCCTAATCCAGACAATGTTATTGGTTGAGATGTTAAACTAAAGAGAGCGAACAGCAACCCAAAATGAGAGTGGATACTATAACTACACCTGCGATGCGTGAAAAAAAATCGAATATTTGTCAACCTACCTTATAGCCGTGGTCTTACATTGTCATCACCATCCCTTGTACTAGTAGTACATGGCCTTTCAGATACCGGCCCTACGGTTAGTAGACTATTTGGAGCGGTCATGTGCCTAATCCAGTAATAAAGTGCGGAAATATGAATCTAACCCCACAACAACGTCTAGACAAGCTTTTGTTGGTTCGACCAAGTTGACCACCATCTTGAACTAGGTACAGGGGGCCGTCGCCCTCTACATAATCCCTGAGTTGTCTAGGCCGTATGAATGTGACCTTCTCCTAACACTTACCTTTGCAATGGTACATCAGAATAGACCAGGCTGTAGCTGAAAGTCTTAGCAAGGACTCGAGTGTGCTGGAAAAGAGTATAGAGGGTTGATCCACGGTGCGCGGAAACTCACTGCGAGAGCCACGCTTGCAGCCAATCTAACCAAATCCCAGTCACGCCTGTCTCTTTCTTCCCTGGGGTGGTTTGATACATAGCACGTTCCTTAGTACCGCCGATCGTACCTTTCCTTACATTAGTGCTAGCCAACTTACATGTGCCATGGAAGGCGCTTATATGTATTCAGTGTGCATTATCCGCTCACTCAGGATCATAAGTCATAAGATATTAACTTACAGATTTTCAACGTTATTTCATAAATTATGAGAGACCTATATGATATATAGACATTAATTACAATAAAATGTCGTAAGAGAACTTTTATAATTCAATAAGTTTTCTATAAGACATCTCCGCGGGTAGTGTGGATAGGCCCACGATTTCGGACGCCGATCGTCTATACTAGAACAGGAGGCTATCCGCGCTTATACCGGAATACGGTTACTGAATTTCTTTATTTGGATGCCCCTACATTTCCACGCTAGAAAAGAGTCCACAGTAAGACAGATCCGCCTTTGCCGGGGGCAAGTCAGAACACTCATTCTTAAATACTTATTATTGAGCCGCGTTCGCGCTCATGTGAACAGCTTAACACTCCTTCTCATGAGAGCCCTTCAGGCTGCCAGATAATTTTTTTCGCACAGAATAAAAAGTGGCCAAAGAACTTGTTCATTAGCACACTTCACCTTGCGCCGCTGAAGCCAACCCACTCCAATCAGCCTGTCAGCTTGAATATGGTAAGAGTCTTGAAGAAGTACTGTAAGCTATGTAGTTGCATTGCGTGAGGCTCCATAGGTTCTAACCAAGCCCAGCTTAGACCAGGACGGAGAGTCTGTTCGAAAACTGTCCGCTGAATAATATTCGGGACTTTCCGTTGCTCGTGTTGAGTCCATGGCCTCTTTGCTGAATAGTCTGCACACTGCGAAGGAGATCCGGCACAAGGCAGCCGGCATTCACGTGCTCCGCTCCCGTAAGCTTGGGTTCACTAGCGTCAAGTGAGCAGTTCGAGAGGATTTAGTTTCACGCAATTTGAAATTGCCAAGACTAGGTTTTCAATAAGCATTGTTGAGAATGTAACCTTTCCGCAATTATGATTGGCTATTGATCTTGAGCTATGGACAGTAAACTGGAAAACGGGCTAGAAGCCGCCTCTTTAAGCTAGGAAGTATCTAGAGCAGTGTAAATGATGAAAAGCGGCTAGCTGCAGGTTATGATGCACAATCCGTATGTTCCTGCGGCGAATATCTCCGGCCTATTCCCAAACCGCTACTTTCAATGTTCCCGGCAGCTAGTGAGACTGAGTGGGCCAACTACCTAGGTAGGCCATCATAGCTACTTCATTACTTACTGTGCCGTGAGACTACCATCACATTTCCATGACAGCAAAATACAGATTTGCTAAGCTTTTGTTATTATAAATGAGGCAGATTGGACCAGACTTGGTCTGACATTAAATGGTTATGTTCGGTTAACATATTACCACATTATATAACTTATACAGCTACGAATAAAGTATATAAACGTTGGTGTTTAACTCTTTTAGTAATGGGAAGCTAGCTATAGAGAAACCATCAACCCGCATGGCCCGTTCCTGAATTTCGTCTCAATGGTTGAGATTTAACTAAAAATAGCACTTGAAGTCTCTAGTGGCGAATGGAGACCTGCAAAGACGTTATCCTAAATGTCCATTGTGGCGTCTAATCGCTGCGTTGACATGAGATTGGTGTAAGTATCTTAGAGGAAGTGGATAGTTCCGTACGCAGTCACATAGCAGTTACTTAGTAGAAAGGGGATAGCAGCCATAGGCTGTATTGATTCATCGGCCACTGAGCCTTGCTGACATTATCGGAAATAACTCATGGGAAGTGTCCTAATACCCTGACAGCTCCACACGAGACTTAACAATGCTTCTCCAGTTCTGGAAGCGGAGTAGGAAATCCATATGAACTCGTGCCGAAGTGATGGATTAAATGAGTGGTTGCTAGACTACCTACTTAAACAGCATGAGAGCAGATGAAAGAATTTCTTTTATAAATAAAAGAATCAGAGCTCATCATATCATATAAACTGCAGCTCCATAATCTACGTCTACAACATGTAGAACTACCATCTAATTACTGGTCGTCTTCGGCTCTTATCGCCATCAACATTCGAGCGCGGTAGGGCGGACGCAGGGAAGCTGTCCCGGGGTCACTGACAAGGCGTTTCACTTCAGTTCTAATTCAAGTCGCGGGTTAAGCTTGGAACTTGTGCTCCGATCTTCGCTGATTGCAAACATGAATAATCAATTCCAAACAAGAACAAATACATAATTCTTTATCTTCTTAGTTGTTTTTGCGAAGTGATAGCGGATTCCGCCCTTGCCGAACTGTGTCAAGCCATAACACCGACACCGAGGTCAACATCGGGCAGCCATTGTAGGTTATCCAAGATCTCGATAGCTGAGCTCATCCCGTACTAATAAATGCTGATAGGTAGCTTTCTGGCAACGAGACATCATCGCTTAGGTCAGGCCACCGGTGTGTCTTTGGTTTCTTACCACTCGCAAAAACCACCCGACAACAAGGTGGCAGTTACCAAGGTTAATAGGCAACCCTCTTCCTCTCTCGTGCCACATGTGACTAGCAGATTTGATTCCGTATCTGAGAATAATAAGCCACCAAGGGCGCTGTATATCTGGCAAAAATGGGTGAATCTTAGCTAGGATGCCCTTAGAAACCAGTGTATTGACCACCTGATACCCACGCCCATTGGTGTGGCTCTCGCTAATAGACAGTCTCGAGGGACATATTGTCGTACCCGTTAACACAAAGACCATTCTGTCATACTATTGAATTAGTGCCTTTCGGATAGATATTACGTAGCGGTATATCTCGAGGGAGGAGCTAGACACGAACACTTCTAGAGGGGCCAGGGCTCTGGCCCGCTCCTATGAAACCACAGGAAGATAATATTGATACTCGGTGTCCACACACACTCGCTCTATCTCCCCCTCTTCTTCTCCTTTTACAATGATGTAGATGCGAGAGCGCGCGTAGAAGACCAAGGAGTAGAATAACGAAAAGATTTATACACCGCTCCCTCACATCGACTAAGCAAGCCATCCACCAAATGAAGTGCAGTGGTATCAGCAACAAATACCCTCAGTCCCTATCTAACCGACAGACAGCAAATCTTAGCCACTCTGCCGCAGAGAAGAAACGCGGAAGGGACATAATACACATCACCATACACACTACCCAAGCGGTCTTCGCAGGCTCATCTTGACAATGACTTATATATACACGTCGTTACTCGAGGCCCCTTAACGCATTACGCCTACCAAGTCTTAGTTCCAACTTAATTTCACCAACCTACTTAGTATTCTTCCCGTGGCGCATTATCAGCATTACCATCGTAAACAGATAGACCAATTCATAATTATTTACGTGAAGTAATCGTAACCGGTGCAAGTTAGCATAATATTTAGCATAGCAGCAGAGAAAAGCAATATGTATACGCGTTTACATGAGTCTAATAAGTGAATGTATAAGGTACGAAATGGCGCAAGTGGGTGTTTGAATATACGGGGATTCATCTACCTTTGGCAGTCCAAAAGGTCACTAACGGACTATTGCTTTGTGTATTGTATCAGGGTATAATAGGAAAGAACAAGTGTGTTCATCGTAACTCAGCTCAAATGTCCCTGCATCTACACATTCCATAGATAGGTAAGCTTTGATAGGTTTATTTCATAATACTGATTCATTAATTCGATAACTGAATCAAGGCAATGCCCCTTCGGCTGAGTTAGGAGTAAACTAAATAAGCTACAGTCACGGACAGAGTAATATATTTAACCAACTCAACCAGACAAGTTGATTCCATTCATTGTGGTAAGGGTTGCGGTAAATTTAAGATATCGTAATCTACATGTCCAAGTTTATGCGCGTCATAGGCTTGCTTGATTTGTACAATGGAATATGCCTTGCCTTCTTCAGCTAAAAAATAATGCCCTTCCCCTGCCTCCCCCAAAACGCCTCGCTTCCAAGTCGTGCTCATTAATTTTCAAGCCCAACATATGCACTTAGCTGATTTAATAATAATGCCCATTTCGGGTTCTTGAGATTGTTCAAGCTCTCAAAGAGGCTGGCTCGGGTCGGTAGCGCATTAGGTGGTATACTGGCCACGTCGCTTGGATCCCTCGCTTTCTCACTGAGCCTACGTAGAGCTGACACGGCGCAAGTGACGATATATAGTAAATCTGGGTCTTCGCTGCGGTGTCTTTGGTTGGTTCCAGGCCGTGCCACTGGATGCTCTATATGCTGACAGATCATCTTCACCAGAATTAAGAGCTTCTGAGCAAATCCGTCGCCAGAGGAAAGCCAGGCTCGAGTCAAGCCGGACTCGTAACCGGGAGCTAACTGGGCGATTATGTCCGCAGCGAGCAAGCCCTGCATGAGCAGCGGCTTGCGGGCTTCCACAGATGGAGGTAGAATGCCTGAGCGCATGTCGTGGCCGAGGTACGGAATGGGAGAGATAGCTAACGCGAAGGTGCGCGTTAAAAGCTCGTAAGGGTTGGACGAAAGAGCATCAGTGGCGATCATGGTTTTATAGTGCGTCCGGTTGGGCTCATCTCGAGCCAGAAGCTTGGCGAGAGCATCTAAAGCGTGGGGAAGGTATTTATGAATTGAAGGCTCGAACGGGGAGAATACAAGTTTATCTGCCGTCATACTGGGAGCGGGCGACGGGGCGAATGAAAGAATAAATTGGAGGAGGCAAAATGCTTGATCCCGACCAGGCAGCTCCACCGATGCAGCGATGTTGGACAGAAACACTATTATATCTTTCATGATGTCAAGAGTGTTCTGGGCCGTTCTCAGCAAGCCTTCGTGAGTCCCGAGGGACCGGATTAAGCTGCAGAAAAATTTGACCACAACTTCATCAGCAAGTACGCCTTGATTTTGTTCTGGGAAAGAAAGGTTGCGCAGAATTGTCGTTATAGCTATGAGTCGGTCTGCTGCTCGCTCAAGTTCATAATCCGTATCTCCAAACACGGGCACTTTTCGAAGGCTGAATTGCTCAGCGCGAGCAGCTCTCAGCACATCTTCGTAAGATGTCAAGTCAATCTCATCTGAGATAGGCTCAGCATTTTCGGCTAGCAGATCGATCTGCTCCTCGGCGCAATCGAGTAACGAGTCTACCAGGTCTTCGCAATGCCTAAGGTCGATGACAAGTGGTGGAGCTGTTTCACAATGGCGCGATACTGTGGCTAAGACGTCCAGAGCCAGTCTGACCTCTCCGTGTATACCGCTCTGTATGCTTTTGGTGAGAGCGTGTAGGTCGATGTTACCTAATTCAAGTATCGAGGGCATATCAGGTATGATCGAACTTAGTTCCTTGCCTATTTGATACGCGACATCTACTTCTAGTCCGCCCCAAGACCCTTGTCTTGCTTCCGGGGCTTTATCGAGAGCACGCGAAAGAGGGGTATACACATCATTATTGGCGGACAAGGAGCTCGGAAACGGTACGGCGCCGCTGTTGACTTTGACAATCTCTGCTTGCTGATTCGGATCTAGGGGGATAGCGCCGGGCTTGCTTCCGGGCCCCGGGGAATGCATAGGAAATTCTGCACTGACGGGAGTCGCGTCGACACTTCTAGGCATGCTATTCCGTAGAGGCCCTTGACCTGGGGTCGGTGGCTGTTGGGGAGTTTGAGGATGCTGAGGGGGAATGAAGCCGTTAACGTTACCCTGTTGCATGCCAGGTACCCCAGGCTTAACTGGACTTTGAGCATTTGGAACCTGCATTTGAGCCTGAGAGGGTTGCATATTATGCGAAGGAGATAATTGGGGGACTCTTTGGGGAGTTCCTTGGCCCTGAGTACCGGGCATGCCGCCCGCACCTATGGACTGTTGCTTCATGTGGTGACTTCGTTGCTGAGTCATCCAAGCTTCTTCAAACTTAATTAAATTTCGTTCGTATACAGCCTTAACCTGGCCGGGCGCGGATGGCACCTGTTGTAAGGGGAAACCGAGGGTCGCTGCAACTTGCGGCCACATATGCCCAGCCGTGACATTGCGATATCCATTGAATTTCTGGACGACTTGGAAGAGTTGGAATAGGTGGAGTGGACGGCCCTCGACCATTGGGTTTATATCCAAGGGCAGCTGTCGCGAAGCCATGAAGGTGCTAAGATTTTTCATGAAAAGGTCGGGTGTCATGCCTCCTCGTGGTATCTGGCCTGGTTGCTGGGGTCGCATGCCGATGGGCGGCCCTTGACCATTCGGCATAGCCATATTTTGTTTTGCCATCATACCGCGATTTTGTGCCATATTTTGCGCTTGCATTTCCGCTGCCCCGGGTGGGATGTTCCCTTGGCCCAACTGCTGGTGTAACCGCATATGATACATCATCTTGGGATCCATTGCGCCACGTCCTTGCATAGCCTGCGCGGCTTGCATCTGTTGTATTTGCATCTGCTGCATTGGGTGCATCGGCTGGTTGGAGAACATCTGGTTCGGATGCATCTGCGGCATTTGCTGACCCATCTGACCCATCTGGTGTGGCGCCATCTGAGGTGTCATGGGGTTTTGAGCGGAGGGTGGCCGCGCTGGTGAGGGCGAGGGTGCAAATCCGGGGTTGTAGCCTTGAGGAAACCCTTGATGATTCATATACATGCCCGGTTGCGGTGTACTACTGTGTTCAGAAGGAACTGGAGATGCCTGTTGGCCGAACTGCTGAGGAGTAGGCGAGAAGGGGTGCGGTGACGCGGTATTAACGCGCTGTGGTACGCTCCCCGGGCGGAGTTGGTTACCAGCCATGACAGGGGAAGGAGACGCGGTCGAAGATCCGTTTGGTTGGAGATGAGGATAGTGTTGAGGCTGGCCGGCGCTCTGAGGCTGGATCGCGTTGGGCTGGAAGCCGGGGAACTGCGATTGTTGCGGCGTGTCAGCGCGCGACGTCGGTAGCATGCCGGGGTTCTGTCGCGGCGATGCGCCGATGCTGTCTTCTCTCGGCCGAGGGCGCTTCGAAGGAACGACCGAGTTGGTCTGATAGACGGGGTTCGAGAAGGAGGGCGAGGCGTTGCGCATCTGGCCATTCTGCATCGCGACGGCCATCTGCTGGGGGTTCGCGAACTGCTGGGCAGCAACGCTGGGGTTAAACTGGCCAGCACCGGCCATGAACGCGGCTGGATCCATCATGCCGGCGCCTGCCATGTTGTTGGGATCTCCCATGTGATGGAAGCCATTGCCGGCATGGTTGGGGATGGCAGCGGCCTCGTTCATCCAGGAGCTCATGACGGGCCAAGTAGCGGACGGGAACCCATCTGACTATTTTCAAGCAGCGTCAGCAATCGGAGCAGAAAGCGCCAGATCCATTGAGATGAAGACAGCGATGGATTTGATGTGCGAGGTTGCGCCAACTAGTGTCGCGATGGAGAGAGTCGCGTCGCGGGCCAAAGTGTGGGTTGAATTGACCAGCGGTGCAATAGGGTGCGTGGTGCGATCGGGAAATGATGATTTGAGTTGGGCTGTGGCAGTGTAGTGTAGGTTGGCGAGCCGCCCCAGTGCCAAGTGCCAGTGCACACAAGAGAAGGCCGGGGCGCTGGAGGAAAAGATCAGAGGGCGCTACTCAGGCCCTGGGCTAAGGCTGGAAGGAGGGGCCACAGTAGTGAGCGCAGCAGTGAGCGCGACGGGCGAACTCCACTAACATGAGGTACCTTCAGGGGGTGTTCACTAGAAGACGAGGCACGCTGGGTAGAAGGCAGCTAAAAGAAGAAGTCCAGCGCGCGACCTGGGCAGAGTGCCGAAAGGAAAAAAATAAAATAAAATAAAATAAAAAATCTACCATGTCGCGTACGATAAGGAATAACCGCCATACAGTATTGCACGGTACTGTACAGCAGTGGATCTAGAAAAGCACAGATATGCCCGGGTCACGGTCTACTGTAGCTATTGGGATCCGGAAGAGATCCGATATGAGGTAGAGGATACGGTCAGATTAGGAAAGCTCAGATCTCGGAGCTCGACCTGTCCTGGTGTACACTGTACTCCGTGATGATCCTCTCGCCGCGCTCGTTCGAGACCGCCCACGGTGGACCGTGGACAGCCGGTGACGAACAGGGCTTGGCCACCCAACGGCAGATAAGCCGCGGGGGCACGTCGCCGGCCGCGCCCTCTCCTGATCGACTAGCAGACTGCAGGAAGAGGAGCAGCGGCGGTGTTTAGGGACGAACAACGAGAGAGTTCGGCCGGCGCGGAATTACCGAACTGGAGCCAGCATGCCGGCATTGCCACCCAGGCAGGCCAGGCAGAGAGGAGCAGGACCGGCGGCGCGTGTTGCGGTGTGGGAAGTAGGGACGGCAATAGTGTCACAAGACTGGCGCTTATTCCACCACACTTGTGGACGGGACGACCAGTCGAGACGGGTGTCCAGACGAGCAGCAGGGAAACGAACCGAATGGGGTTGGACAAGGCATGAAAGTGAAAGTAAATAGGGTCTTACCTAACCGGCGCGTTTGAGTTTGTTTGCCGTCGGGTTACAGGTGGGAGTGGTGGTGGTGGTAAGTCGTGGGCAAGGCAATGAGAGCTTAGCAGGTGGTCTGAGAGGAGAGCGAGCGAGGGAGCGGGCGATCGGGCAAGCAAGCAAGCAGAGCAAAACAAGACGGAAATTTCCTCCTTCTCTCGTCGTCTTCCCACGTTGTAGCACGCCTAGCGCTTGATTCGAGCGGCCGACCGACTGGTTGGCTGTTGGGGATGACTGACGGGCTGGCTTGGTTGCGAGGACGCGAACAAGGGGGGCCTGTTGTTTTGGGGGGGACTTGAGTCGGTCAGTCGGGGGTGGTGTCAAAATTGTTCACTCGCCTCTCTGCTTGATTGACGAGACAAGATTCTGGTTTGATGGGTAAGGCAGGCGGTCGGTTGGTTGGTTGGTTGGGTTTTCGCCAGACTGGATACCTAAGCTACTTAGGTACCGAGCGTAGTATGCGTAGGGGGGGTGGGTTATGGAAGTACACTAGGACCGACCGGGCAAGCAAGTTTGAGTCAGGAAGAGACGAAGGAGGTGTCTCTGGCTGCTTGGCTGGCTGGCTTGGCTCGGAACACCCATTTCGCTCCCACCTCACTCACATGAGAGCTTTGGTCGGAGTGTCGCGAGCCACTTGGCCTTGGCGCACTATTCCTAAGCAAGGAAGGCTAAGACGTAGTCGACCACGACTGGGTCACTACGACGAGGTACACTACTACAGCCAAGAAAAGGAAGTTACCTACCTACTACACAATGTGGAATGTTGGTTGAGTTGGAGTATGCTGTAAAGTTGTATGAGTGTTGGATGCCGATTGGCGGAAGGCCGGGTAGGCAGAGTTGTACTGAGCACAAAAGAGAGACGAGACAGAGCCGACAGTTCAAGTTGAGAGGCAGAGAGAGAGAGAGACGCTGGTAGGCGGTAAAACATGAGACTCTGGCCGTGGCTGGTTTGGTTGGTTGGTGGCTGGAGATTAGTGGAGTACGAGGTGAAAGTGGGGTAGGCAGGTACCGAGTGCTAAAAGAAAAGTACACAGCAGAGGGAGAAGAGAGGTCTTACCGTCGCAGCTGCTGATAGGCCAGAAAAGGGATTAGAGGTGGATCCAAGCACCCGCCCAATTTGCCCAATCAGCGCTATGAAAATCAAGATAAGGCATCAAGTACATCCCTTTCAGATGAGTGCATATCTACGGGAGGGAAGCTTCGAAAGAGACTTCGCATCATAACAAGAGCTAGGTGCAATTGTCGGAGACCGGCGATCGGCAATACGCAAGCCCGGAGGTCAGACAATGTCGGGAAGAGGTATGTAGGTACCTGCTTAGGTACCTAAGTACCCAGGTAACTCCAGAGGCACGAGCCACTTGTAACTCTGTGCTTGCATCAGCCCACACTTGAGCCTATCTTTGGCGCCAGGTCTATTTCCGAGCCAATCGTAAGACTGGGAAATGGAACGGTAAAGCCAAAAGAATGTCTCGAATGTTACCCCAGGTAAGCCCGGAGAGCATAGATAGGGAGAGACAGTGGCATGATGAGAGCATCGCTACCGAGAAAAATAAAAGATAGGGATAGAGCCCGAATGCTTGTATGCGTAACAGGCTACAAGACAGCTCGGGCGAAGGAGTCAACCCCTTGCCTCAGCCAAAACCCTGGTGTTCACAGGGAGGACCGTGAGGCATCCCTTCCTCTTATATCGAGTAGTGCAGCAGAGACGTTGTAGCGTCCGCCGTACTACTTTAGCGAGGATGATGGTGACGATGGCGAGATTGCGCAAATCTGCCGCGACTCGGTGTTGAAGACTCGTGACTGCATAATGCGTGTCCAATCCATGAAACCGCCACCGTCGGGATCATACCAGAGCCATGATGGCGCAGTTGATGCACGCCAATTCCGTGGATAAGAGACAGTACTCGTCTCGGATTTCTCGATAGACCAGTTCTGTCTACCGATGAATCCCGAGGCCTTTGTAGCCCAAATGAACTCCGACCATCCCTAAGAGAGGCGAGATATTTCGACTCGCCGATGCTTGTTGTAAATGCCCGCGTTCATCTTGGCGTATGAAAGTGTAAGCCAGTGGTAGATCAAGTGCACTTTTGGGCACTCGACGGCATCGGGCCGTGGCAGCTTTAGCGATCCGCTGGCAGTCTCGTATTCCTTCGGAAGAACAGATCCCATCATCGAGGAGGGAAAAAGCAAACCTCAGGACCATTTCGGACCGCATCCTCAGGGCTCATTAAATAAATGAATAATACCACGACTGACTCACACCGACGGAGCAGCGTTAAGGCATATCAGCAACACCGCCAATCGAGACACATCGAAGGTGCCCGAAAAAGGCAATTTGATAGCTTGAGTACTAGTCGCTCCTGTACGCTGACATAGTAGTGCTCCACGCACATGCTTCTTGGTGCAAAGTGGCAGCGATTTGCGCGTCGTGCATTCTGCAACTGCACAGCCAATTGGATCGCAGCGGGTGAGTGATCCACGACTGCGGGCTGCAGAGGCCGAGGACCTCAACACGAAAGTGCGATAACAGGTAGGTCCACGAGGGTCCTTGGAGAAAAGAACTCGCATAATAAAACCGTATCTAGGCCATCAGCATGGGAGGGGCGAAGAAGAAGACAGGACGTGGGCGTTGTCTTCTTCTTCCTGCTATTCCTCGTTTCTTGTTGGTGATACAAATGTCAAGGTGACATTCTCTAGTTGACCTATTTGACCGTCTTAGACCGCTCAGTGTTTCAGTGTCGTCTCCCTTGCCCGCCTGAAAGCTTCTTTAGTAGTACGAGAAGTGCAGTAAATCTCGCGGAGCATAGCACATAAATAAAGTGCACTTCAAGACGAGTCCTGAGATCCTAGTGTAGAGGATGGATCCAGGGTCTCTAGGACAAATCGAGTCATGTGCTGGCCCTGTCAATCGTGTGCTATGGCTCCATTTTCCCGCCATCAGCCGAGATGTGACCGAGCTTGGTGATGGGAGAATAAAATAGAGCGAGCGACACATGGAGGGCAGGAGGATGTCGTGGAGATGAGAGCAAAAACAGGAACCAACCGACGGGTGCGACTTAAATACATAATTCAGGTTGGACGATTTGCTCGATATTAATAAGGTCCTAAGACCTAAGACCCGGACTGTACTGTCGATGATAACCAAGGGCCAGGGATGTGACGCATGGGGGCCCGGGACGGCGTTGGGCAAATCCCTGCATTCCCTCTTCTGGCGGCTAACCATATTAGTTGGAGAGCCCTCGCGCGGTGGTAGCAGCCGGTTCTACGTAACCATACGAGCCCGTCAAACTGTGCTGTGTTTCAACTCTGGCTCTCGTTCGTGCCAATTCAGGCCAATTGGTTCTCCCCCCGAATTCTCCCGCATGACGAAGAGCGTCGATATTGCGACGAGACTCTGTTCTTTCATCGAGATGGTTCTTTTTCGGGTGCCGAACTGCCTGGCCAGATAGTGATATTGTTGAAAGCCACCAGAGGCACTTGAGTGGGGTGGACCGATTCCATTTTGGGGTATGTTGGACGTAACCAGGATTGGTAGGTTGAAAATGGGACGCTTAGTGATCCTTATGACAGGACGCTAGAAACGTGAGAGAAGAAGAAAGGAGAGAGGAGGGAAATAGAACAGGTCGAAGAAGGATGGAACGGAAGAGAAGGCGGGAAAATGTGAAGAGAAAAGAGACAAGTAGTAAGTGTACAAGGGGGAAAGGAAGGGGAGGCGGTGGGTTAGATAGTAGGTAGTGTACGTCGGTAGCAAAACTATGCGTAACAGAATGGTACATAGGAACAAGGACGTGTTATTAGGCCAACGAGGACGGGCTGATGACGAGGGGAGAGAAACGAGAAACGAGGGAAATAGATAGACAGCAACAAAAAGTTGTTTGTGTGTAAGAGGGAAGCTTCGGTAAATGCCACCACGCCATGGCACCTCTCGTTTTGATTACTTGACTTTGTCTACCACCCTGTCAAACATGTCTGTCGCCGGTGTATCTGTCTGCCTGTCTGGCCCGGACAATAACAACGGTGGTTTGACAGACAGACAGACAATCAGTCAGTCAGTCAGTCAGTCATCGATGACGAAAGACCGTGTATACGAATCTAGCAGAAGAAAGAGAGAGAGAGAAGATGATCGGGAAGAAGGGGGGGTGCCAGTGGACGATGAGTGAGTGGCTACATGTAGGTTATTAGAATGCTGGGCTAGGTAGTGGGCGAGGAAACGCGACACTACTGAACACATTCCGAATGCAGTTTTAATCATCATGACCACTCGCAGGGTTCGGTTGTTCTCACACCTGGCTACGAGTATACATACTACCCGCTTGAGTTTCCTTCTTGCTTTCCCTTTCCCTCTCCTTCTCCCTCTTTTCCGGCCGAAATCTTCGAGCCTAGGGTTTGCCGTACCATACCGTACCGTTCCATCCCATATGCTCTGGTCTAGAAATAGCACCATTTATGTATGTGCCAAGGGTAACAACGATTTAGTCATCGTCGACCCCCCGAAAGCTAGACAAAGCGAAATGCCAGCGACGTGGTCGATTACTATGGTTACAAATGCCTCGTAGGCTTTTGTGCCCATCTTTTTAGCTTCCCTTCCCTATTTCGGGGTCCCCGTCCCGGGGAGCCTCCCGTTTTCGCTTTCTTTCCATCTGAGAGGGAAGACCTTGGTTGCTAGTCGACTGAAGAACTCATTCTCGACTTATTGGAAAGAACATTTGAGTGACGAGATAGTTGCGTGTAGACAGGCCGTTTCTACGTGTTACAAGCCGTGCGTTGGTTGTTCTGGTACTCGACCCCCCTCCTTCTCGTCGTCTTGTCTTTATTGAGGTTTGGCTGCTTAATGTAAAGTTTGTTCCCCTCATCTCGTTCGGCCATCTTATCCACTCAACCCCTGCATACCCGATTTGCCCTCGCGAGCCAAAGCTAGCCAGCCACCAAAAAGGCCGAGCAATCGAGATTAGATTTGACTGGATGTTATTTTTCTTCACTGTACATCATAGCGTGTTCTCATTGCTAGTTGTTTTAAGTTGTTGCGTGCATATCATATGTTCATGCGATCGGTTTAGGTATCATCATCATAAAGCCGTGGGCACGGCATTGTCCCACGGTCACATAAAGCCTGCCTGTCAGCTGGAAATATCGCCACATTTCATCGCGGCGGCGAGTGATTATGCTGGCTTCCTGCTGGTCAGTAATCCAACGATCGGTTCGGGAAGCATCAACATATCCTTCTAATTCGACGTCTTGGCTATACGAGTTAGCATTTACGAAATCAGTTGCTGCCCTCCTTTGTTGGGCACCCGGGCATTCTCGCGCTGCTCATGAAGCTTGGAGATTTAGATTTGCGGTTGATTGGCAGCCGGGTCCACCCCTAAGGCCGAGCTGCAACGCACCCATGCATGCCACGAGATCCCTCGCGTACACAAGCAGCACAAGCAGATATAACCATCACTCGTATAGTCGTATAGTCGTATGTCTAGCCGGCGCTTACCATATAGTGTATCGGAAAATACCTGAACAACACTTCAAGCTTTACTTACATCTAAACGTAAGCATTGCTTACGGGGTCATGATATCCGCACTCACATACTTGTAGTATTGAGGATGCAACGGAGAAGGCATGAAGGACAAGGGATGAGATCCTCGGGCTGATATGGCAGCCAGCTCTGCAAAGAACCGAGGGGTGCGACCGTGGCGTTGTTGTGCAAGCCTGGTCTCTGGAGAGATTGGTTTCCAAAGGCAGCGTTCTGTCACACCTGGTCATCCTGGACGATGTTTGCATCGTTTGACACATGTAGTACTCGCTTTGCAGAGGAGGTGCCTGAAGAGGTTAAATATTCCGTTCACCTAGATGAAGGTACAATGGTTGAGAGAGAACGAGAGAGCCTTGAGGGATAGAGATGGTCAGTAAACTTGAACGCTACCCACCGGCCCGCCAAGAAGTGGTGCCGGCCAGGTGTCAACGATGAATCCATGAGATTTGCCATGTACCCCGGTATCTGGACTAGTCCAGAGAGAGCTTACACGCGTTCCAGAACTCACTCACTTCTCAAAGCTTCACTTAAAAACTCCAACTCTCACTCACGCATAAACTCACATTTAAGGGAGAAGAAAAAGAAAAAAATCACGATCACGACCATGCCTAAGAGAAAAGCAGCCGAGCTCAATAGCGAACAAACTGCGCTAAGGCGATCAACGCGTCGCAAACCGCTGCCCGCCGCGGATACAGACGCAAGTACCCACGCTAAGACAGACACCAATAAGATCCAGAAGAGAGAAAGCAAGGCACCACAGACATCGAAGAAGGCCCAAAAATCCAAATTAAAGGCCGCGCCCAAGAGCGATGAGGTAAGTCAAAGTGCGCCGTAACACAGCAAGACCAGAACTGTAACACGAGGAACACAAACACATAGATGAATCGTAGCTTCGTTCAGTAGAAATCGTGTTAATGGAACTGGCTGACTTACAGTGCCGCAGAATACAGCTCAGGCTCAGGCTCAGGGTGAAGCTCAAACTCAGGAGAAGAGTCAGACTAAGACAAAGAAGGAAAGCACAAGCGTGAAACGCGGCAAGACAGCTGCTACTAAAGCGAATAGCGATGACACAGCAACTACAAAAACAACGCCACAGAAACCATCAGATGAAAGATGGTACTGGCTGATGAAAGCCGAGCCCGAGTCACGGTTCGAGAATGGTGTCGACGTGAAGTTTTCCATCGACGACCTCGCGGCGAAGACGGAGCCTGAACCGTGGGATGGTGAGTACTTTTCATTTTCAATTCAATCCAAATCACCTTTGCGCTTTACTGCTATGGCTAGTTGTTACGATTTGGATTGTATTTTGGATTGTAATTGCATCGCGCTATATCTTTCGTGCTCGCTTTGAAATTATGCATATTCGACTACTGACAGCCTGTAATATCCTAGGCATCCGCGCGTATGCCGCACGCAATAACCTGCGGTCAATGAAGAAAGGCGAGCTCGCCTTTTTCTACCATTCCAACTGTAAGGAGCCGGGACTAGTGGGCACAATGGAGATAGTGCAGGAGCATTCTCCTGACCGTAAGTTCTTTACCCGTCCTTAACATCTAGTTAGTTGAAAAAATTGAGGTGTATGGCGGTGTGTGCTCACGAACGCCACAGTCTCAGCCCACGATCCTAAAGCGCCGTACTATGACCCTTCCTCGAAGCCTGAGGATCCTAAATGGAGCGTGGTGCATGTCAAGTTTCGCAGCAAGTTCGCTCAACCGATAGGGCTCAAGGAGCTCCGCGAGATGGGGAAGCCTGGACAGCCTCTGGAGAATATGCAGATGCTGAAACAGACTCGTCTGAGCGTCAGCCGCGTGAGCCCGTCTGAATGGGAATATCTGATGGATGTCGTCAAGAAGCGAGGGGGCGAGGTGTCTGATGCAACCTAATCAACGTAATTCCCTTGCCTCTGAGGTAATAGCTTCTCGATAATGTAATTATGATGGCGGAAGTGTCTTGATAGTGTGCTCTAGGACTGTACGAATACCAGAGTCTAGATCCTCGGAAGATAGTAAGGTCTCAAGCCATGACTTTAATTTTGAAGATAACGCCTTGGCATTTGTGGTTGTAGCCAGCGTCGACTTGATGCGACCGAGAGTTTCCCTCAGCGCCTTCGGATATGCGGGTGTATTGGGATCGAGACCTATTAGTGGTTGTCGAATGTAACAATAGCAGGTCGAGGCATCGTTAGGATACAACTCGTTCATGCTGTCAAGAACATGTTGTATGATTCTCGCCTGTATTGATATTGTGGTAAAGATGGCGAAGACGTTATAGAATTGCTCCGCCACTGCGGCATTGAAGAAAGGCTGCTTTTTGGCGACATCGAAGATAGCTAATGGAATCGCGCCATCCAACGCAGGGTTGTTTTTGAGCTTCGAGGTAGTTTCGGCATCAAACACTTTCTTAACAGCGGCGTTGTCCGGGTTGGGTATGACCAATTGACCATTCTCGTCGACATCGTCGTCACTATCATCTTCTCCGAATCTGATCTCGTCATCGTCGTGCTCGGCCTGTTCCTGAATCGCCTTCTCAACTCCACCCTTCTTGCCCTTACGCGCCTCCATCTTCTCCAGCCATTCCATCTCGCACTTGGCATATGCAAGCCAGACGGTGGGATCCCGGGTGCAGAACCGCGAGCCGCGCATGAAGAACCCCCTGGCGGCGTGCATATCACCGTTGCTCGCTGCTCTCTGGCCGGCCAGCACCCAGAGTTCGGGTTTCGCGGGATGCATCCTCAAGGCCCTCGTCATGACCTTGCGGTATCGCTTCGATGCTCTCATCTTGGTCGCATATGATAAATATTCCTTCCAAAGCTCCATACTTCCCGGATGCCTGTTCACGGATCGCTCGAGGATGCCGAAAACCCTCCCCTCTCCTACGAGCTTGGAGGAGGAGCGGATCTCGAGACGGCGGCACCTCTTGGCGCGAAGGGCTTCGAGAGATCGTTCCCAGGCGACATAGTTGAGCCAATCCTGCGCCTTGTTCCCCGGGGACAGCACGATATGCTCGTAGTCGGTGCGCTTTCGAACGAGGGAACGGATTTCATCGGTGTTGAATATGCCTTTGGCTTCGAACTCGCGGAGCTGGGGGACTGCTTGTTCGAGGTAGAACCGGGCCTTTTCTGCGACCGCGGCCATGGTCAAAGCAGCCTTCAAGGTGTCTTCTCCAGATGAAGTTCAAATTATTGGTGGGGCACCTGCCCAAATAAAGGGGGGGGAAAGTTGAATGTCGGTCGCCGAGTGTTAAAATGTTGACCAGACGATCTACCTTTCCAAAGAAAATAAGTTGGAGATAGTGGGGCCATTTTATTATCGCTCTTATCGGCCAATGCGCTAATTCGGCGGAAACATAAGGTACCCATCTTGGGAGTGCCTATAACGAGGTAAAGCATCATAGTATGCTGAAAGGAAAAAACTACATGGAATATTAATGAATCAAATAACATATCTACTTCGGACCTCCTAATTGACATTTTTTGGTAATACTGAGGTCTTTGTTCAAATGAGTCTACGCAACTTGCTCGCAGCTGTGTTCAATCGGGTGTCTCGGAGCTATAGTTAGCCCAATCGGGTTAGGAGATCTCGGGAAGCAGGGGTCAGCACGTTAGAGGTGCTTCAGCGGAATTACTAGGGTCGTTGCCGTCATCGTTGATGTACCTACCTGCGCCTAGGTTGCTTGCCCGGTGGAAAACGACACTTAATGCGGCACATGGTAGGTCAGTACAAATGCGATATTTAAGTTACAGAGCTACGTAGACAAATAGAAACAATATATTAAAGTATCACTATATGTCGCTTACTATTTGCTGTTGCCTAACCAGCATTACGAAGCCCTTGAGCCCAAGATAGTTACCTTTATATAACGGTTGGTGAGCTGGCGCATCTCACTACGCATATTATCAGTTAGGTATTTTGAAGTATATCCCTACCGCATTAGGCAAGTACCTAGGTAAGTTCTACTCCGGTAAAGTCCTTCAGTCAGAAGCTTAGCCAGGTCCCCGTCGGGATGCGGGCAGGAAGTTGAAGCTGCAGTGGGCGGCACAACACTCACGCGATCATTTCGCCAAGAAATACCTAATCGGACTCCTACGTAGCACCGAAATACCCGACGCCATCTAACATCTAACATCACCATCTCGTTCTGCGTTCTCTCTTTTACTTTTCTTTTTTCTTTTCAGCAACCACTTGACTAATCTAGACACTTACCTATCTATTGTATTGTTCGTGTCTCTATTGTACGAACAGGCGTTATCGTCCGCCCTTCCAGTATACCTCGGCCCCTCCCTCTGGCGATCAAGTTCCAGACTAACCTCACAGCTCCGCCTCTTTTTCGCATTTCTGTACCCCTCCCCCGTTCCAATTCCCTCATCCAGCGGCCGCGGACCGCCCGCTTCCCCTTCCCGCGCATGTTGCGCAATTGAACCGCTGGCGTCATGTCCAAGTACAAGGACAAGGATAGCGGGGTGGCCCTCGTGTCCTTCAATGCGAAATGGGTGTCCTGGGCGCATACCGGTGTCGCATACAGTCAGTCAACTACCTACACTTGCCATCCTAGCTGTAGGCGAGAAATGAAAAGAGAACAAAGTACATATTGACTAACGACTACTGTCGCGCCGTGAAGCTGCCTTCCTGAGCGCCCTCGTCGTCGGCATGTCCCTACACTTCCACAAGATCGTCCGCAACCAGTATTACGGCTATCCGGACGAGTGGTTTCCTTCCGTATCCGCCACCATCGGTGACCGATATCCCGAGAGGTCATTCTTCATGGTCTTCATCGCCATAACTTCTGGTATGTTCAGCCGCCGAAGCACCTGTCTTTGCTCGCAGACGACAATACGCCCGCGAAACCGCGATGCGCAGCTAGTCGGAAATGTCCTAAAGCCTCTACCGAGCTGTCGATCCTTGCGCGATCTGGAGGCACAGCATGGAGATGCCATGATGGACAAGTAGACGAGACCATGGATATGGTGAAATCTTTTCGAGGGAATAGGTACCAGCGAGAAAGCTGCTTTGATGCTAACTTGGTGACGCACTGTTTAGGTCCTCGCTTTGCCCTAGTTGCGCTGTGGTATCTTCTGACTGCTCGGCCTGGCAAGAATCTCCCGAAGTTTGTGGCCGCCATGGGAATATTTCGTACCTTGACTTGCGGCGGCTGGACCTATGTTACCTCAACCGACGATCACGACTGGCACGACATCTTTATGATTTCTTATTTGGTAGCCACGATTCCCTGGACCGCCGGTTGTCTCGCCTTGAGCCCGCCCAACCCCAAGGCAATTAAATACCGGAAATATATCGCTACGGCCTTCTTTTCTACTATAATTCCTATAGTTTACTTCTTCATACAGCACAAAATACATCGCGTGCCTGGAGGTTCGTGACTCTCCCTTGCGACACATGCATAATCTCATAGCTGATCCTTTTTAGCTTACACCACGTATTCCTTCTTCGAATGGTCTCTTATTCTATACGATGTCGCCTTTGATTCTGTTACCGCTCTAGATTTCGACACATTCGAAATCATCGTCAAGGATGTAAATGGTCTTAGCAAGGGGTACGTACACTGGCTTCCTAGGTAGCCTCGATTCCGCCTTGCACACTCGCTCGGGTTGTATTGCTGCTCATCGTTCTGCGCATTGGTCTACTTCGCTACGCAATTATTGCGACAAATACGTCGAGTTTCATCGTCGGGTCGAGCATCCGCAGCGCGATCAATGTTATCTGTGTCATACAGCCTGCTTTTGAAGCTCTGACTGCGGGAGATGGAAACTCTTCGCGGCTGTGAAACTTACCTTTTTTGAATCTGCCAATGTTGCATATCTTGATGTTAACAGTCGCCAATTATTCAATTGCACACCTTTAGCAAAGATCACTCCATCTAGCAAGTGGTCATAATTGGAGGTTTCAAGGATCATGGGAATCAGTTTTTACAAGTCGTCCGAGCGAGTGTGTAGAGCGGTTTAGCCTATATTGATATTCACGGACAGCATCTAATAATTCTCAGGCTGAACGGTCCAAGCCAGTCGACTGTTGCCGTAGAAAAGGAGAAAATCAAGGCCACAGCAGGCATCGCAACTACTAGATTTGCGTGGTCTGAATTATTCGACACGACTGCTGATGTATATCATGGGTATGTGTTCTGGTCCATGCTGACGAGCATGGGTGTTCTGATTTGGTATTTCCCCCTGTGGCATATGGGCATCTCAGGCTACGAGGCATTCATACTGTCGACGATTTCGCCTCTTTTCCTTGGCATCAAGTCATTTCGCGGCTTGGTTGACCGGAATATACGCCTCTTCCATCTGCTCTCCCTCTCTGGCATCTTGGCCTGGAAGGTGACGGATCCAGCATATCGCCTTTTTGCTGTCGGATTTGGCGTGTCTATGGCGTGCCTTGCATGGGCCGCGACCCTTTCCTCCGAATCCACGAACGGAGCTCGACTGGAATCTAAATTGCTGGCTTGGATAACTGGCTTGGTCTTATCTTCTGCCATGAAATTTGCTTGGAGGACAAACAATCCAATATGGCCTATCATGAATGCCGACAACGGCGGCCACAACGGTCTCGGGTTAGGATTGGCTGTACTAGCTACTCTGTGGTTCACTCGACGCGTTCCAGTTGTCAGTGGATCATCTACTCGTGGCATGGAAGGCGGTTCTTCTGTCCTTGCTGCTCTAGGTCTAAGCGGTCTATTCTTTGGCCTGCATTCATTGCTCTCAGACACGAGCACCATGATCCTGTGGGTATGGGAAGGCTATCCAATACGTGGACCGATTTCTGTTCCTCACGGGTGGTTTACTATGGCCTCTATGACTGCCGGTCTCCTTGCAGGCATATACAAACCCGGACTAGTCAGCACATGGACAGTCTACGGCATTGGCTGCATTGGGGCTGCCATACTTACCCTTCACGCCAACTGGTTTGGATATTACGGAGCTTTAGTCGTTGCTTTCTATTTCATGGCTATATCAATCCCCTTGCTTACGACTGCTGCGCAAAAGCGCCCTGCGGCCACGTTTGGGGTGGGGTTCCTGATCTACAATATCATGGTTCTCTTTCACGTTTGGGTTGTGGCCTATGCTTTTGTCCCTGGTGGACCACTAGTCCGGGAGCACACTGATTGGGTCATGATCACGACAATGCTTCTCGTTGGTGCTGGCGTGTTCAATTTGACCACATTGAGCAGTCGTTCCCCAAAGATTCAGCAGTCAGCGGTGCGAAAGGCTCATCGCAAATACTATGGTGCCATTCTCGGTGCTATCAACATCTTTTTTCTAGTAACGGCATATGCTCGGTTTCCGACCAATGACTACAGGCCATATCATGAAGAGTCCAGGGTCATGACGGCCGGAATATGGACGATACACTTTTCACTTGACAACGACATGTGGTCATCCGAGTACCGCATGCTTCACTTGATCAAAGAGCTGGAGATCGATGTCATCGGTCTCTTAGAGTCAGATCTCCAGCGCATTATCATGGGTAACCGTGATACGACCCAGATTATCGCAGAAGAATTAGGCATGTATGTGGACTATGGTCCGGGCCCGAATAAACACACGTGGGGTGCTGCGCTTTTGTCTAAGTTCCCCATCGTTAACTCGACGCATCATCTCTTGCCATCACCAGTAGGGGAACTCGCACCGGCCATTCATGCAACGCTTGATATGTACGGCGAGCTCGTTGATGTCTTTGTCTTCCATTCTGGTCAGGAAGAGGACCCCGAAGATCGTCGTCTTCAAGCAGAATACTTATCAAAACTGATGGGCTCCTCCCCACGACCTTCAGTTCTCCTCTCCTATTTAGTAACTAAGCCTCTTAAGGGGAACTACAACACTTATGTCTCCGACACATCGGGTATGCACGATGTCGACCCTAGCGATTGGGATCGCTGGTGTGAGTACATATTATACAAGCGTCTGCAACGAGTAGGTTATGCGAGGGTATCTAGAAGCACCATTACGGACACGGAGCTGCAAGTTGCAAAATTCGTCGTACCAACCGGCCGCGAAGAGAAAGAAAAAACTGCAAGCATAAATGACGATGCAGACACGAGAAATCGGAGGGCAAAAGAAAATGAGATCCCCAAGGGTTGGAGATTCCCTGCCATGTTCAGGGGAAAGGGTGTGCGCGGCCACCGATATCACGTTTTCAACGAACCACGATATTACCGGCCATAATTAACGATGCATGCGATAATGAAAACGCGCGACGATATCAATATGAAGGCTACACAGCATAATAATAATGATGACAAGGGATGTAATTTGGGTACACAAGAACGCCTCCATGTCTATCTACTGTAGTGTATAAGTGTACACCTGTTCAATGATCATTACAACACATACTACTGTCCGAAAATCAAGTTATATTCCCCACGAAAACCATATGTGACCTTCCGAAAAAAGATTCAACGTGTCAGAAGTTGATGAACATCGACGTCATTGGAACCAAAGAATTCGAGAAGTCTCAAGAGCTCAATATGAACATTGTTCATGCGGACCCCAACTGAACCAAGTTTTCTCTCTCGATCCCTTAATCTCATTCTCTACCTGTCTCATGCTGCGGATATCAACCCGCAACGTTACAAGAGCTCAGAGTCCTAGAATGAATTCAATCAAGTCATTCCGACTCTAGTTGACTGCGACTCCCTCAATCCCCGGCCCAGCGTGACCTTGTTTTTTGCACGTGAAGCTAGAAGAATAAGCAGAGGAAGTGGTAATTCTACGCCGAGAGATGGAAACGGAATAGTAGCTCTCGTCCTTCTAACCCATCTTCTTTCAATTGACCATTGGAAGTGGGCTTCTCGGACATAGCTCATGGTAGTTTTGCATAGCTGCCAGAGTTTAGCCAATTGGAGGCCCCTGCCAATATGTCACAGGCACACTTTCCCCTACGTGTACAAATAACCCGATGCAGTAAGTCCTCGTGGGCAATCAGGTTGACGATAGGTGCGGCGGACCTGCGTCAATAAGAGACCCCAGCAAAGATCCCGACATGCAGGTCCCGCCAATGCTTGACTGGTCCCCATCGTCACGTCAGCCTGCATCTGTCACCACCAGCTAATATAGCGATTCATTATTGACGGGGAAAAGCCACGCTATAGCTTCATGCCCGGCCGTTCTCCGGAACACGACATCACGCGCGACAATATTTTGAGGGACGGTGCAGCTTTTATTGACCGAGACGAAGGATGCCGAGGAAATCGACAGCATGACTTGCTGGTGTCTCGGATTCTTGACTCATGTCTGATTCTTTTTCTTTTCTCTATATGTATAAGACAGGTTATGAGCGCCCCGTGTTCCTTCCTCCTTTGGTGTTCGCCATGCTGCTGCTCCCTCTTTCTCTCTTTAGAAGCTGTCTTGATTCTTCAAGATGCGTCTCGTCTCATTCCAATCAGGCTCTCCCATGCCCTTTTGGCCTTCGATGTACTCGATTTTGACCTTCTTGGCGGTGGTCAGATGCGTCACTGCAGCAGGCCCTGGTGATGCGGACACGGTGCATGCTGCTATAGAGGCTATGAACGCTTTCTATAACGAAACAACTGGGCTCTGGGACACCGGGCCATGGTGGCATAGTGGTGTAGCCCTCCGAGCTATCGCGGAATACATGCTCAAGACTGGATCTACTGAGTACCTGGACATGGCCAGCTATACCGTGGAGACTCAGCGTGCTCCTCTGGCTTGGTGGCCACAGGGCGGTGGTGACTTTCGTGCCGACAGCACAGACGACACAGGATGGTGGGCTCTCGCTCTGACGTCGCTGTATCAGGTCACTGGGAATTCCGAGTACCTAGATCTTGCGAAAGAGGATGAGGCCTACATGTATGACTATTGGAACACGACGACATGTGGCGGAGGTCTCATCTGGAATATTCCCAACATGACCTACCATAATGCCATCTCCAATGAGCTCTACCTCGAGCTCACAGCCACACTACACAACCTCATTCCCGGCGACACATACTACCTGAGCCAAGCCTTAAAAGAGTGGGACTGGTTCAAGGGCACCGGCATGATCAACAGCGAGGGACTCGTCAACGACGGACTGACTGAAGACACCTCCTGCGTGAACAATAACCAACCTGTCTGGACATACAATCAAGGCGTCATCCTGGCCGGCCTTGTTCAACTCGCGACCGCGACGGGCGATGCTTCTTACTTGGACACTGCGCAAAGCATCGCCGACGCAGTGGTGAACGACGCCTCGCTATCGCCCAACGGCATCCTCACGGAAAGCGCATGTGCTACAGCCAACGACTGCGAGCCTAACGGCACTGCATTCAAGGGTATCTTCATGCGCGGCCTTGCGAAGCTCAACGCTGCCCTGGGTGGTCATCCGTATCAATCGTATATACAGAAAAACGCGCAGTCGGCGTATGATAATTCGCGGAATGGCACGGACTTCTACGGGTTTCTATGGCAGGGTCCTTTTGATAATGGGACTATTGGAAGACAGGAGTCTGCCGTGGATCTCCTCCTGTCTACGCTCTAGCTGGGCGGTGACAGTACTGCTGAGAATGGAGGAGGAGTGAGATAGAGCGAGCTATAATTCTATGCATGGTTCAGTTAATATAATATTAGTCGTATTGCTCTTATTGCCCCAGCAACATCCGTCTAATTGTAGTCTATGACCGCATCTAATCTTCCATGCCAAGCCCCCTGTTCCCACCGCCCGGTATCTCTAACTTATGGAAAACTCCTCCCAACTAACGCCCTCCTCATCCTCCCAGCCTTCCCCCTCAAGCCTCACAACCTGACTCCAACCCCTTATAAGCGCACGCCAATAACACGTCTCCATGGCAGGAGAAACATATCCCTTCCCAACGAACAGATCCCTCTGTCTCCGCGCGATACCAGCCGCGATGTCCGGATGGTTCTCTAGCCACGCCACGGTATCCTCCAGATCCGACCAATCCGGGGCAACGAACACGATATTCGCGTCATCGAGGGTATAATACTTCGGCCATGCGTTTCGCACGGCAGCTGGTATTTCCCGCCCTATATCTCCTATACCCCCTATACCCCCTGTGCTCCCTATACTCTTTCCGCGTCCTGTCCCCCCCTTGCTGCCAGTTTGAACTCGACTGTTGTGACTGCGCGGGCTCACCTCGTGAGAATGAGAGTGAGAGTGGGAGAGTAGATCGCGCGAGAACAAGGGCCGTAGAAGGTGCGTCGTGAGCTGCCGCCACGCGAGCGGTGCTGTGAGAAGTACGCTGCCGCACATCTGGTGGAAGGGCAGGCGGCCGCTGTAGGTCACGCCGTCTGTGTAGATGATGTATTTGTAGCGGCAGAAATCCTCGATCATGAGGGGCGTGGTGTTTACTTTTTCTTCCTCATGTTGTCTCTCATCATATCCCTCAGCTTGTCCCTCAGCTTGTCTCTCATTCTGCCCCTTCTTTCCTGCTTCCCTAGAATCTAACCCTCTTGCTTCCCCTTTCTCGTCTTTATCATTAGTTATCTCATGAGACGCTACATCCACATCATACCCCTCCAAAGCTCTCACATCCGCCCACTCCGCACCCCCCGCAACCCGAACCAAATTTGTCCGCAGCGTGGGATTATGCGCGCCGTTGAAGCGCGTCGAACCCCGCCATACGACGCGGGGGTCCTTCCGCGCGAACGGGAGGTTGGCTTCGATGCGCGATATCGCTTCCCGGGCGCGCGATATCGATCCGATGGAGGGGAGCGGCCAGTTCCAGAATGCGAAGTGCGGCATTAGAAAGGCCCGGGTCAGAGGCGGCGTTGCTGATGCTGGCGTCGCGTAGGCTGGGCGCGAGTATGAGAAGGCTGTCCCGTAGGGCTGGTCGCGGATGTTCAGGGCGAAGATTGTGTCCGGCAGAGGCGAGGGGGATGTTATTATTGCTCTGTTGATTTGGTACAGGGCTGCTTGTTGGGCCTGTTTGTGTTAGGGGTGGGTGTGGCTGAGATGATGGTGTTGATGCTCACTTGGAGAAGTTCGGAGGAGAGAGTGTCTTTATCCTCTGCGTGGATGATGTAGAGCTGTTAATGATATAGTTAATACTTTACTAGCCGTGTCATTGAGTAATTGACATTGTCGAAGATCCTCACTTGTCCATCTTTAATCCGCGCTTGAAGAGGTCCTGTGCCATGCGCTTGCTTCAGCTTGAAGGGACCCAGCGCGACCGTCGCATCAAGGTCCTTGGTCAGGTCTGGGAACACGTCTTTGCATTCCTGCTCGCTGAGATTTAGGACATGGTATATATACGGCGATGATATGCTGGTTGAGGCAGATTGCTTGAGAATATGCCTTCGCGGATTTGGAAGCCAGTGGGAACGCGCGAGAAGCAAGTACAGCAAGAGGGATGATACGAGCAACACCCATAGTTTCCCCTCGCGTCTCAATTGAATCCGCCGCATCTCATTGACAGATGCGCAGTTGCCTCAAGCTACTCAGCATCTAATCCACTGCCAAAGCGGTATCGTTCATATTGAGATGCTCGGATCGCCGGTCGGGTTCGTCGGCTTGATATCCCGTGAGACGTTCAGTCATAATTTTGTTGCACCTAAAATAAAATTCTACACTTCGATAAGATTTCAAATAAGGCCAGTGTTTTATCTAGACGTGTCGCTGGGGCGGGTGTTCTGGCAAAATGCGGCAAAATGCCAATCTTTTGGGGATCAGTCCCACACTCATCTCACGCTTTCATATGACGCATGACTGGGGTAAGCATAGGATACTGAAACTTCAACTAAATCATTCTAAAGGTTATTAATTGTGAATCGCTGGAAGTATCTGTATCAATTCAGTATGTTTTCACCCTCCAGAGGGCGCAATTAGTGTGCTCTTCGGCTAGTCGATACTCTGGCGGTATTTGGCACCCGGCTGTAATAAGGTTCGCTAAACCGAGGGTAAGGTGAAGGCTGCATTTCATGAGCGATTCGAAGACCACGCTCATCCTTCTTATCGACATTACGTTCACACTTGGTATGGGGGCTCTGTTCTGCGAGATCTGCTTATGAGGACGAGAACGATGGTTTCAGAGGAGAAAGAGGACTTTTAGGATTTTCATCGCGAGTAGAATCCTGTGTATCGGTCGCGCTACTGTTTCATGTGAACTGACTGAGATATTGGTTGCAGTTTGGCTGATATGGCTCTTCCGTAGGGGATGACTAGGTGGATGCGCTCATTAGGTATGATTTCATGAGCGTCTTTGAGAGGTAAGGGAGAGTGAGGTGGGAGAGGCTCTCATTAATTTTACCACTGAGTGATCGACCGCATCAAAAACAATAAAGATTTCGCGTTTATTGAAAGATTGGCTGGAGTCTCAGCTTTTCTATCTCATATTTCATGCGAGACTATAAGAGATTGGTGTGAAAGTTCATCTGAGCCTGTAGAATCATAAGTTTGTTCAAGCTCTCCCCCGTCCAATTTTAACAAACCAGCTTCTGATCTTGTATCATGCCTTATTCCTCCAGTCCTTCAGGCCAAGAGTTTTCAGAAGTAGTGGGGTGTCGTCGAATACATTTGTTGAAAAATAAGACACACAGCGGTTTGTAGGTAACATCACACTGGCAATCGATCATCCTGCCCAAGGCCTCCTCCAAGTTCTGTTGAAATTGGGCCATCAAATTCCCACTACTGTATTCAAGTTTATCCTGCGAAGTCCAATCTTCCCAGAGCGTACTCTCTCCAGAATTCCCAATCCGTGAGCACGTATGTTTCAAGCGCATTTTCTCGAAGAGCATGGCCCTTAGTAGCTGAGGTGCATGGTCAGGATACCTATGAGGCTCGTACACCATCTTTTCCTTCCAACACTTCAGAACATGTCTCATTCCGTGGTAATCGTTCTTCCGCATTCATACAAGTTTTGCCCAGCTATGGGAAACAACGATCGAAATAGGTGTGTATCCATTCGTCGAGCAGAGATAATGACACGAGTCATACCATAGGTCGCTTTGATCTAATAATTGCTGAATACGAAATGAATCAATAGGAACCTTTTCGATATTGTCGCCGAAGAAACGTCCCGGAGAGGCCAACCTGGCCGCGTAGAGATGAAGGCCAGTGTGCAAGCCTCTACCGTCTCTTGAGAATGGGGATGCCCCTTTCTCAATGAACCAGGATATCATGTCGAAATCTGCTATAAACCAGCTTTGCAATGATGGGGATAGATCATTGAGTGGTGAAAACTCATTGATCCGTTTGAACCCGCCGTTACATAGTCTGCTAGCGATTGAAACTGTCAACCGGATATCGGCGTCAAAGGAGGCTGTGACATAGACACTCTTGCAATCGCGATCTAGTTCGAGAGCTGGCGGAAAATGGCAACCGCTCTTCGTCAGACTCTCAAATAACTCAGGCCCTCTTGTCTCTAAAACGATCGACTCATTCAGATACTCCTTAACATTTGGGTGGTCAGGAGACAAGGTCGTCGTTAGGTCGATGAGACGTGTATGACGGTCAATTAATGCATCAACAATCCAATTACTCATCTGATCGCATTCCCGCCGTAGTGACTCTTGAAGTAAGCCCCTTGAATACTCTGGGGTATAGATTGAGCAATCGGCTTGAAGCAACATTTCTGCTGTCCGCACCTGACCACACGCCACTGCTAGATGTATAGGACGACGACCATGGTTATCCTTACAGTTTATGTCGAACCCCGCGGCGATTAGCTGCTGTAGAGCCCATGGCCAATATGTGGCAAAGTGAAGGGGAGTAAGGCCGTCCATATGACAAGCTTGTTCTAGGTCGTCGCGTACCAGGGCCCGCGTGAAGGTTTCTTCATCGCGCCGCAGTATGGAGGCTATCAAATCGCTCAGGTCACAAACTAAGGCAGAATCATTCAGTAGATGTAATCTTGATACGGATAAAGGCCAAATGTACCTTCAAGTTGCTCATCAAACGTCAACAACTGTTCAATTTCTTCATTGAAATGTTGGAACATATAATCCGAATGAACTTCTTGAATAGTAGTAAGCGGCCTAGAGAAATGTGCTCCGCTCGCGACGAGATGGTCGTATATCTTCCGAAACGTTATATATTCTCGTCGGAAGTGCGGACTATAGTCGTAAACGAGACAAGGGGCAAACATGTCGAGTGCCGTGCCACCCACAGGAATAAATTCGCACTCTCCGTCATCCGCTTTGCGGTGGACATTAGGATCTGCTCCCTGATCTAGCAAATATCGAATCAGAGAAAGAAACTCCAAGCAAGTATTATGGTGTCGTCCGATTAAGAGGTACGCTCTCAGAATTTCCTATCAAGGTCAAAATCAGACACAGGAAAAAGAAAGCTTCTAGAATGATAATCTTACGTAGAGTATGGTATGGCCGTCCTGATCCTCATCAAGTACCGAAGCTTGACCACAGGCAAACACGTCTTTTAGCGTAATTACTAAGGTCCATATCTGTGATGGCGCGATTAATTCACCACGCGACGCAAATTCAATAGCTGGCTGGATAGCTCGAAATGCGGACGATGCCTTCGAGTCGACTAGCCTACTGGTTCCAAAGATAAATGGAGAGTTCTTCCATCCGCCACTCAATCTCCAGTAATGGAGAGAAAGTCCAAAGTTGAACGTATGTCGGAGCAGCCTGGTTGGGGGAATCACTTTCATCAGAAATTCCATACTTATTTCAGCATTCGTCGACTTGGGACATCTACGGTAGTGATGCTTCCGAAAGATCTTTTTGAATTGCAGAAACGCCAAAGGCTCGCAAGTCGTTGCCCGATTGATCTGGATACAAGTGCAACCGGTGGGAGATAGGGCCCTCTCGCCACGGATAGACCTTGAGCTTCTATAATAAGTATCATCGAGTTTGAGCATGCAATTGCCTCTACCGGACACCGACTGGACCGGGCTTCCAGAGCCCAGCTCACGCATCGAACTCAGCAATTGAGGCGAACGCTCTACAATATTGCGAAACTGATGGAACTCAAGGCATACGTCAGTAATTACGCTCTTATTTTCGAGGTTTGAAGAAGCCGGACCACTGGTGTTAGTTCCTCCCATTGGGATAGCAGAGCACGAAGACTTGCGCTGTTGCTATTGGTAATATCAAGAAGCTGTTTCTGACTTGAAGAAGTATCAGTCTCAAGCCTAGTTGAAATTGAAGCGATAGCAGCTGAAGATCTTGTCAATGACGGCAGAGAATCGAGTTGCTGGTTTGCTCTTGAAGACGCCTTCTCGATTGTTTTTGTCAGCTGCAATGTTTGACAGGCGTTGATCTGAACTTCGACCAGAAGATTTTGAATGGATATCAATAGTTGACTAATTGCGATAATATTAGCTATAATCGCAAATCATCGAAACTGACACATACAGTTTTGCATTGGATAGCCATAAATTGACGCTACTTTTCTTCCTTTCAATATTGGCACATATTGTATGATTTCTTTGCGTTTATGCACAGCTCGCACGGCATTCCAGCTTCGTTGCGCCATTGTTGCATTGTCCTTGCCGATCACAGACTGCAGGAGTTCAATAAGTCGTTCCATAAGTGACACGTAACTAGCTAAAGTCTGGTCGATCAATGTTGTCGCGATGGAACTCGCGTGAGGGACGTTCAAAAAAGTTGCATGGCTTGACCGTATATACTTCGCGATGTCGATTTGCTGGTCGATGTCCAGCTTTAGACTTTGAAGTTCAGCTGGCACATCGCGCAAATCTATGTAAAGACCTCCCAACTTGCCAGAAAGACGGATGGCAACGTCCAAAAACTGCACAACCGCTGCTGAGATCGTTAATATGTCAGCCATCGTAGCGAGAATCGTCGCAGACCGCTGAGGATCAGGGGCTAAAGTTCACATGTTGTAGTGTCATTGAACCGTCAGAAGGAATAATTTGTTCAGGACTGATTCATTCTCTCAAGTGAGACACGATCCGAAATACTGTATTCCAAGTCAGCCTAGCATTACGCCTTGGCCGCTCTGCACGCGGACTAGGTTCATTAGTTCTTCTACTCTATTCGCTATAGTGTCTGCAGTATCACTGGCAGCTGAGACGCCTTGCTCTCTGCTTACAGCAAGCCCCTGTAGGCGTTCTGTAAGCGTCTTGCCAAATTGATCGCACTGCAGGAAGTCTTCTGTCGTACAGGATGGCTATGGCGCAGCACTATTCCCTCATCTTGATAGCCACGAGTAGACCGGTTATTAAATATTAATCGTGGAGGTGCGGTTGTCCCATTGCCTTTGTAGCCATTGAGTCTCTGGTTATGGTTGGCTGGCATACCCGTCGCCACCAGCGTACGGCGTTGCAGGTAACAAGGGGACTAATACTGTAATTTTTCAGGCGATTAAACGGCTATTATGTCAAGAGTCGAGAAGCCCGGCGAGGTCTATTGTCTATAAGGTAGTAGGAAACCGAGCAAAATAAAGCCATTTGAGATAGGCTCAAGGTCAAGAGACGAGGCGGTTGTGCCCAGAATGACAAAGACATGGCGCCGACCTACCTGGCACCTACCTAGGTTACCTACCTCCTACCCACAAGCACACCTGGCTGGGTACAGCCCACGCTAGCCTACTGGCGAGGGCGATTCTGTATCACCGACAAGCCCTTCGTCCCCCTAAGCCCCATCTTGCCAACAACACTCTTCTCCAGGCTCGGGACTTCGGGAGCACCGAGGCCTTCGAGCGCAAATTTGTTGGCTTCCGCTACAAGTCTGGCGTTATCCCAGCCCATACGCTTCAAATAACTTTTGTAGAATCCGAGCCATGCCTGGTATATCCTTGCTTGGCTATCCATCTTCTCGGTAATTCTCTTGATTTCGTCTTGAGCAGTTAGATCTGCAGGGCGTTCGTTGAATGTAATGCCCTTGAGTTCCCATTTCGAAAACCAAGTTTCGTGCGACGAGATGATGAACGAGCCCCTGCCCTCGGCGCCGGCACGCGCTGTGCGCCCGAGACGATGCACGTATGATTCTTTATCGGAAGGGATTCCTACCTGGAAGACGTTGGTAACTGCGGGGAAGTCCATGCCGCGAGCTATGACATCGGTGGCGATCATGATACCACTTCGAGCTTGGCGAAATTGTTCCGTCACATTCGTGCGCTTGCTCTGGGTCATCCGCGAGTGTAAGGAAAGGATAGCGGGCATATCGGGAAATTGTTGGAGGACTTCGACGTAAAAGTTCACAAGGCCTGCCGTGGGGGCGAAGACGATGGCCTTGAATGTCTCTGCTCCTACCTCTCTCTGTTCCTGGCGTAATGCACCTAATAGAGCAGCCGCCACGTCGGAAAATTCGGGCACCACAATCAACTGTTGTGGGACGCGCTCATGCGTGTTGATGTCGCCTTCTTGTATAGTCGAAATGTACTTGTGCTCTTTTGAAAGCACCAGACCAGACACCTTTGCGACATGCTCCGGAACAGTGGCTGAGAAGAGCAAGCCCTGTCTAGGCTTGACAGTTCTATCCGGTAGACATCCGACGATCTGCTTCAGGGAGGGGAGGAAACCCATGTCTAGTAGCCTGTCTGCCTCGTCCAGTACCAACATATCTAGCTGTTGCAGTTTCTCCACGACTGGGCTGTCCTCTCCTCCCAGGTGGTCATAAAGCCGCCCAGGTGTTCCAATCAATATGTCGCAGCCCTGCAGGATACGTCTTTCCTCGGCATCTTTATTGGTGCCGCCGATAGCAATGCAGACCTTATACTGAGGCAGCCGCTGCAGCAGGGCCTTAGCTTCGGTGGCAATCTGCAATGCCAGTTCCCTGGTGGGCGTGATGACCAGAAGAGATACAGCAGAACCTGGCTCTATGTTACGGGTCACCAGCTTCTGGAGAGCAGGCAGTAAGAATGCGACGGTCTTGCCCGTGCCTGTCTTGGCTTGTGCTAGGATGTCCGAGCCTTCGGTGAGAATAGGTCGGATGGTAGCTGCTTGGACAGGAGTCATGTGTTCAAACTTCAGATCTTCAACGATGGTGGTGAGCAAGGTAGGGTGAACGAGACCGCCTTCACCCAAGTCGCTAAATTTTGGTTGTTCATGATGTTCATCAGAAGATGCTGGGACAGTCAACGGGGCAGAAGAACCCGTCATCATTTGCGCAGCTGATGGGCTGCTCGGTTCATTTTGAGCTTGGGCGTGTCTCGTCGCCTCAGTACTGAATTTCTTTGAAGAGCTTCCTTTGCTTCTCCATTTGGCGGATTGCTTGGACTTTGCGTTATGCCTCGCAGTCATCTCGCCCAGGAACTTGCGCGTCAACGTACTAGTAGAGTGTTGTCGAAGGATGAAAGGTCGAAGAAGGCGAAACGAGGCTGCCGGTGGTAAGACCTTCATGTAAGGAACGTACATCCCGAGAGCTTGGTTTGGCACGCCCGGACTTTGTTGTTGTTATTATATGGTTTTTGCCCAATCTCTGCACCTTATCACAGTACCAAGGTAGGTACCTAGGCACTTTGACGCTAACGCCCTATCTGGCTGCACTAACCATATCTCGCCACGTTGCCCCACTTGCCACTCGCTTCTGATAGGGTGGACGGCTACCTGGGTCGCATTACAAGCTATCCCCACTTTAAAAATAGTAACCGGTTTCAGTTTGCCAATCCAATTTCGGATGCCAGAACCTCCAGTATTGGAGGCTTCAACTTCCAGATGTACCAACACTACAACATTTATATGCAACAATAAATATGACTTGTATACTAGATCAACTTCAACTCATTGTCTGCGCAACCATCCCACAAGCCAGTAGTATTACACGCATCGCTCTGGAACATGCCGATTCTTACAAAGGTGCTCAAGCCTCGTGAGTTATCGGATGAAGCACATCGTGTTACTAAAAGTCCCTGGGAATATGCCTCTCTCTCCGAATCTTCGCGGCCAGGGCTCTCATCCCGTTCTCCTTTACGTACTACTAATAGCGCCAGGATCTCACCGTCGCGGGGAATGGAGTCCAAGTCTGCGGGCCTGTATGTACCATTTTTCTTCAACCCAGAAGTAGAGATTCCGTCTATCATTCCGTGCCCGAGTACAATGTCATCATTTCCGCGTTTGATATGAAGCTCCGCGGGGTATAGCATCAGGTCGTCAAGTTCCCTATCAGAAGGGCGAAGCTCAACCTCGACTAGCTTACACCCCGAAAGGATGATCCACGATGCAGCTGCATCTACAGTACCAAACGGATTGCGGCCCACTGCCGGCGCTCGAGCCTCTTTGACCACGCATTGAGGCTGTAGCAGACTCTTCTCGACTTTCCTCGAATGTCCAATTGTCCCCTCCCATGCTGCCCAGCTCCAACTTGGGGCTCTGCTTTTGGCCTTGACTGCATCGTGATAGACCACCCAGAGGAGATCCCAGATCAAGTTGCCTCGCCAGAGACCTGCAAGGTATTGATCACGGCCAAATGCAAGACTAAATGTGTGAGCAAGGCCAGACAGGGCTGGAAGCTTATCAGAAGCAACAGTCAGTTGACGTTCTGTGTATTCGGTGACGAGGAGTCGCCATTTCTCGTAGAGAACGTCTCTATCCGCGCCATTTCCCATTAATTGTTCACTCTTGCCCGATGGCGCACTCCTGCCATTGTCGCCCGCGGATGGGGCGAGCAATTTGTGCCAGGAGACCTGGGGTGGTCTTGCAATACAGCTGTTTTCGAGGCGCCTCTCCGTCTGACATCGAAAGTAGGCTGTCTCTGCACCAAAGTATAACACTCGCGTTGACATGAGGTCTTCTTGAAAAGTCCAAGCACGCTGTGACCATGAAGACCCGTGCAATTGACTCGGGAGATCTGCATCCCAGTAGCGATACTCGTTCAAGGGGTAGAGAACATAGTAACCATCTTCCTCTGGGTGCCCATCCAGCCTGAATGGTACGACTGCGTGAGGAGGCGCTGGCTTTCGAGCCAAGAACCCCGAGTGGCAGCTATCACCAGCTGCTGCGACGATGGTTAGCCAGGCGTTGCGGTAGACTGTGGTCATGCGCGCTGCCTCCCGCTCCCAGTCCGCAAGGTCATCTTGAATGATGCAGAGTGCGTCAATCCATATATACCGTGCTAACTTGAGCCGACGAACTAGCGCTATAAGATCTTGGAATGTTTGAGGCATAGACGAAGTGGAGATGCCGGCTTGATGCTGCGGTATTGTGGCAGTTGTCGTAACTAACTGTGGCTTTACGAGAGATGGTTTGCCCCAGCAGTAGCTGAGAGCCACGTATCTCGTGGATGATGAAAGTTGAGCCTCTTCGGTACGTATGAGACGTACAAATGGATCCAAATCCGTGCCAATATCGATAAGACGTGTGGGAAGTATCCCATCAAAAGACGACGAAAGCTGGGAACTGCACAATGAATGTTTGACTTCACAATTAGATAGCCACGATTGTATAAGATTGACGCATGGGGTATCCAGGACATGTTGTGCTGGCCTGCGCAAGGCAATGTTCAGAGCCTCCGCTACGGCTTCTACACACAGAAGGATTGGTCAGCTTACAATGTAAGAGAACACTCTGAAAGCTCTTAACTAAGTATAACCCTTCTCTCCTAGCCGGGATCATTGAGGGTATTTTGCTGGTACAAGAGTCATAAGTTCAGCATATGAAAGCTGAGGCGCCAACCATGATAGCGACCGTTCTTGGTCTTGAGACTAGAAAACTTTGGAATGGCAGTGAAGAGCTTACGAGAGCCTTGATAAACCCATGCCCGGGTCTTCAGCTTTTTCCTCCAGCCTTCCCCGGTAAAGACCAAGGACAACCAGTATGGGCCATCTGGTTCTTCCATATACTCACCGTCCTCCCAGCTGGGGCCGAACTCAGTTATATCCGAGCGCATTGCATAAGCTGGATTGTCTAGCTCGACTTTTACCCAAGACCCAGTATCTGCGCATGCTTGAGCATCTAGACTGGGGAGGACATTTCGAATGAGGTATATGATATAGTTGCAGAATGAGCAACCACTCGCTGCTGACAAGCTCAGATCAGGAAGATCGGGGAACGTATCGGTAATTTCCCAGCCGGGGTCAGTGGAAGCGTGAGCGACCGCGTCTCCGCTTGAGTTGTCAAAGACGATGCCCATGCAGTGGTCACAAAGTGAACCCTCCATAGCGGGAATCTTGCGGGGAATAACTCTGCTCCTTCTAATTGTGTTCTTTTAAATACTTGGTTGATGGCTTCCTGAGTTTTCAACTTACCTGAGAGGATAGAGACAGAGGAGGCTAAGCAGCTATCGACCACGATACATCGCAGCTCTCCTGTGCTCGGTGCCCCTTTCTGTATATCATAGGGTCAGGCTCAGTCCTGGAAATTAAAGAAAAAGCAGCGTCGAAACTAATAACTACTAATATGTCTACTACTTCTAAGGAGTTGCAGTCGTAAATATCGGGCGACCTTTAGTGAGAGTTGAGTCGTGAGAGCCGAATGCTTACTAGTTGTAGAAAGTGAGACGCAGCTAGGAATAGCTCCTACACGCAAGCCAGCTGCCTGACAATTGCCAGTGGCTGTGGTGGCTGTGCTAAGCCACTCTTATATATTAGCGCACTGTTACCTGTGTCGGTAGACTTACCCCTGAGTAACACGAATTCCTCTAATCCCTGGGAGGATCCTATTTACTGTGACAACAAACAAGCCACTAAAGGGCGGAAGAATAGTACTCAAAATTGAGCCTGTTCACTAAATATAAATATATTTATATTCTTTTTTAAATCACGCAGGAAGCGACGGACTAAAATAAAAAACAATGAGAAATAACAGGAATAAGACGAGGCACGAATTGAGGGAACGCGAAAAGATGGAACTAGAAAACCAGTAACGAAGTAGCCAGCTTGAGTAGCTATGCACTTAAACTAGGGATACAATAGACCTGCTACTCTCTCCGCAAGTTTTGAACTTCAAGTACGGGGCTTGCTTCTTGACCAAATACAGCTCCATCCGAGTTCAACCATGATAGCTAATATTTGGTGATAGCCAAGTATCTACACGAAATTTATGCGAACTTAACTCTCCTTTCCATCAACACAAGGGGGCTCCAGAAAGCATCCGTACGCACAGTTAGCCACACTATCTTTGCAATCCGTGACATGGGCTTTAACGCGCGCACCCAGAGGAGCGGGCGCGTCAAGATCCTGGATGATAAAAGTACCCGGACCCCTAGCGGTGCAGATGTTGTCGGCAAATTTGGGTGGCTCTGGATTAGCCTCCATCGATGGCGCAATTGGTGGGCTTTGGTCGATGACCCTCTCGCCGGTTGCACTGGTGGCGGCGGTGGAGGAAGAGACGTGGCGAGAGGATGTGCCCTGGCTGTATCTTGGGTTAGAACTAAGTGTTGAGAACAAGTAGTGGAGGTATTCCAGGGACTTACCTGCTCTCTTGAGTAGAGGCGGCGGTTGAGGTGCAAGAGCTCATGATGAATGATGAATGGAGGGTGCTTTCGTATGTATTTAGAGACAGGTATGTCGAAATAAATGCTTAGCAAAGCAGGTATGCTGCCAAATGTCTATCGATGGTTTTATGTTGGAGATGGTGATGATTTCAGAGCTCAATCTGTGAAATTCGTGGGAATTTGCAGACTTTTTATACATGGCAACTACAACAGTTCTTATCTTAGAACTCGCTCAGGGAGACAAGGCTGGTGGCCAGTTTGATGAGGTGATTTGTTGATTCGTTCGAGATGAGTCTACTTGAGAACAAATCAACTGCCAAAGCGCAGTAGCAGCATAATATCATCATGCGTACGAGAGATGACTGTCTCAGGACCAAGAGGTTACCTGGCCAATACCAAGCGTCAGTTTCCTTCGTACATGGGCCGCCGAGAACGTAAGGGATTCTCGACAATATAGTCCCTACAAATATGACAATCCATAGCGAGGGCAATGCTTACCGAAGTCGAGGGTATATTTTCGGAAAGAAATACTTGGTATCGTCGAGACGGCATGGTGCACCAAAGACTTCGTAGTAGAAGTAACCTCAAACATCAGGGTGGCGTGAAGCAAGTTTCTCGAGGGATACATCAGCTTTCAAAAAGGTGGCTGAGCCCCCGAAGCTCCCAGAACGTTAAAATCAGGGGTTATTACCCTCCGCCATGACATCAACATGAAGTCAGTGGTATGCTCATAGATAGGGTCACTACCTTCCGATGCAAATAGTATATAGAATACGGCAGGGAGAACGAGAGAGGATCGTAGCAACCGGCCTATATTAAGAAGAACATCGAATCCGACTGGCTCCTCATATTCTGCTTGATACCAAGATCAAGTAAATGTTTCAGTTGGGCCTCCGAAGCGGCAATTATCGCACTTAAAAAAGTCCAAGTCATGCAGCTTAATTTCTCTTTTACAGGTTGACAGGATGATAATCGTGTAGCGCGGCGCTAAGACTTGTGCTAACAGGAAATTTTTGGCAGAGAAATATCTTTTATCTACTTCCTAAGCAAGGGCCGTCGAGTGGCAAAAATATCTCGAGACTAATTAACATCTCGTTTTTTACTTGAATTTCTATATCAGCCTTGCGATTAACAGTACTTTTTCTTACTTAGTGCCTAGCGTCGCGCTACAGGATTATTATCCTGTTAACCTGTATGTCAGATTATGCTGTAGTATACCCGGTGAAGGTTCGTGCGAAATCTGTTAGGTAACCGGTGAGGCTAGCTTATAATGGCTTATTTGTCACGAAACAGTGGTGGCTGGCCCCATGGACCTCGTTGCACCCTTGCTTTCAAAATCCGGGGACGTGCTCACTCCGTGCAAACAAACATCAGGGACGGGCAAGTTAAGGGAGGATAACACCAGGAAGACGGCACATCGTAATAAGATGAGCTCGCTATCAACTCCGCCCTAAGCTAGCACACGAAGTATCAGCACCCTATTTACACATAATATACCCCTAGTACGACACCAACATAGACCCGATTCGACGAAGAAAGCCCCTCGTTCCCAGCATAGTGCTAGATATCGCCAGGCATTAAATCACACACACTGTCCACGCGCCCAAGCGTGTATCCCAGGTATCACTAAATGGCTCTAGGTTGACTTCCACGAACAAGTCTCCAGAGGGTTCTGATATACCGTTATACCTCGACATGCTCAAGTGAACCTCATGGACCAGTGCCTATACTGGCTCCCCCGTGCCTTCAAGAGGTAGGCTGTACCTACACTACCTGAGACCTTCAGGCCTTGGTTTTTCACGAAACAGTATGAGGAACCTAGTGATCTCGAGAAAGGGATATTATTCAGACTGAGAGCACTACCGATAAGTTGTATATGTTCATGATGCTATCTCCATCCGAGCTATAATCCCCTCCAAAATCTTCTTTTATAGCACTTTGTCAACCAAGTCACTTTTAGCTGACTTGGCAATGAATGTGACTTACCACGGCCACTTCAATACCGAAGTAGAGTGAGTTAAAATAAATCATAATTGAGACATATGAGTGACTTTACGTATCACAAAGAGAAAACAGGAAACGGAAACCTAGCTAAGCATTGACTGAAAACTGCAATAAGTATAGCCTAACCTATCTTCCGGAGGTTGGAACCCCATGGGGGTTCACATCAACACTAACATCCAGGAAATACGTAGATAAATAGCGAGCTATTATTTTCGGATGACGAAGTAAGACACGCAAGGCACAAGCCCATACACAAAATTCACTCACAAACCCTCACACGGGTATCCCGGCACCCGAGACAACAACTATCCTTCCCCCTCTGTCTCCCCCAAGCTCTCAGATGAAAAGGTATAAGCCACCAAACAACCAAGGGACGCAAGGGAGTAGACAACAACGAATCAACTGCACCCGCGGTATCTAGAACGAACCATCCACCAGCAAACTTGTCGCGTTCCTATCCAACACCACAATCCCATATATGGGATCATGGGACTGTGAGACCGTACCACAAGAACGCGAAATAAAAGGACGCGGACTAATAATGGGCTTTCGAGGGTATACGATTATCAAGAAAAAGACACAAAATACATTTCAGACACGCTTCCGCTGTGCTTATCCCTAGCCACGATTAATATCATCTATGACAGATCCTATATCCATCCACCCACCCATCCATCCATCCATCCCTTTCATCATCAGTCATAACAAGGCACAGTCAGACAGTTCATTTCATGCAATCATTTATTCGCCAATTCATCTCGTACCCCCTCCCATCTCCATCACATAGACCGAAACGCGCCACATCATCGCATAACAGTAGTCGTAACACCACCGCCGCCGAGACCACCTGGTCTCGCTACCGCACTACGGGCGATGAAGTCGCGGTTCTCGATGGTTACGCTCTTGGTCATGTGGTTGACTTTGTACACGCCTACGAGGCGAGCGGCGAGTTCGAACATGTTATTTCGGAGGGAGATGACGATAAATTGGGCGTTCTTGGTGCGCTCTTTGATATAGTTGGCCACGATCGATACCTATATGTACTCATATTAGCAAGCTGCTTCTCTTAAAATAAAGAAATGATCAAGAATAGGGAATTATCACATACATTCCGGAAGTCCAAAGCGGCGTCGATCTCATCCATGACGTATAGCGGAGTGGGTTTATAGTGATGCAAGGCAAACACAAGCGCCAGACTCGACAAAGTCTTCTCACCACCACTGAGGTTACTGATGTTCTTCCAGCTCTTCTTGGGCGGCATGACGGAGAACAAGATGCCCTCGCTGAAAGGGTCCAGACTGTCGACAAGTTCCAGCTCGGCATTGCCACCCATGGTGATCATCTGATACATTTCTTTCAGGCGCAGTGAGATGGTGCTGAAACCTTCCATGAAGCCCTCCAAACGAAGGCGACGAAGATCATCACACCGTTTCTTGGCCGAGTCGCGTTGCTGCACAGCACTAGCAAGGTCGGACGAACGAGCGCTATGCTCTTCGACACGACGACGATATTCTGCAAGGACGCTAACATCGACATTGACATTTTGGGTCTTCTCTTCGAGAGCGGCAATCTCGGCCTTCAGCGCCTCCTTGCTCATGTCCCTTAACTCGTCTTCCGTAAATCGTGGGAACTCTTCGGGCTGCTCTGAGGGTGTTGATTCTTTTTGTTCTTCTTCCTTTCCTTCTTCCTCTCCATCTTCCTGTTCCTGATCCTCGCCATTTGTCTCCGCAGGTTCAGGTGCCTCATTTTCCGCCGGCTTCTTTGCCGGTACGCTGCCCATCAAGTCACTGACGTTCTGTAAGACTAACTTGCCTAGCTTCTCATTCCAATAACGTAAGCGCTTCTGGTTTTCGACAAGAGCCTTTTGATTCTCCTCAAGTTGGTTGCGCATCTCGATTTCAGATGCACGTGTCTCGTTGAGCTCAGCCGTCTTTTCATCTAGTTCAGCCTTCATAGAAGCAAGCTCCTGCTTCTTCTCCCCTAACGCCTCCTCCGCAGCCTCAACTTGCGCGTTGAGTGATTCTGACTTAGTTCCTTGATTTTCAATCTCTTCTTCAAGTTGCTCAAGATCTTTGACGGCAGCCTCTAATTCCTTGGTAGCTTTGGCGTGATCCTTGTGCAGCTTCGTCTTTGACTTCTCAGCCTTCACCTTTTTCACTTCAGCATTAGAAGTTTCTTCGTTATGAGAAGAAATTTCTTCCTTGAGAGTGTCGACCATTGCTCTTTGCGCTCGAAGCTTCTCACCACCGATCTCCATAATCTTGTCTTGTAGCTCCTTGATCTCAGCTTCCACACCCTCGGTTTCGGCATGCAGCTTGGATACTTCTTTGTTGAGTTTTGCAATCTCCTTTTCTAGAGCAGCTTTCCGGTTGTCGTCCGACTCGGAGGGTTGATGCTCTTTGCTCAGCTCCTTGATGCGCCGTTGAGCATCTGCCATATTCTTCTCAGCGCTCTGCACCTCGAGTCTAATCTTTTGCATCTTTGTGTCCAGACGCGGGATTCGGTCCTGCAAGTCCCTTAGGCGTGTCTCCTGCTCTCGTTGCTCATCTAAGAACTCTTGGAAGCGTTTATCGAGGTTATCGCGATCGCTCTCGAGCTTAGCTACCTCCTCCTGGGTCGTATCGGCCACGAGCTTACTTGACATCAGTCCTCTCTTGACAGTCTTGCCACCGCCTGACATAGTACCGCTCTTGTCAATGAGCTCACCATCGAGAGTGACGACTCGCCATCTTCTAGCTCCGTATGCAATGCGGTTAGCTTGTGCTAGGTCCTTAGCGACCAACGTATCTTGTAGAGCATGATAAAAGGCAGGTCGGAATTTGTCATCTTTAGCATTGACTAAGTCAAACAACCGGGGTGCACCTTCAGGGGTCTGGATTGGCTGAATATCACGCACACGCAGCTTGTCAAGGCACATGAAATTGCCTCGCCCAAGATTTGTTTTGCGTAGGTACTCAATGCACTGCTGTCCAGCTTCGACCGTGTCTGTTACGAAATTGTCAAGCGCACCACATGCTGTCGAGATAGCAACATCGTACTTCTCGTCAATGGTACCAAGGTTGCCGAGTCGACCGTGAAAACCATCGATTCTTCCAGATTCCTTCATCCGCATTAGTGCCGTGAGCACGTTGCCGCGGTTCTGTGTTTGGGATAGACTTGATCTTGCTTCCTCTGCCCTCTGTCTCGCGCGCGATACCTTGTCACGGACACGGGGTTCCATCTTGGCAAGATTATCAATCTCAGCCTCGACCTCCTTTGCTTCCTGCTCGAGCTTTGCTTTTTCAGCTTGGCACTCCTCGAGCTCGGCAAGTTTTGCAGCACGGCCCTCTTCGATTGATGTCATCTTGGTTTTCATTTCCTCCAATGCGACAGCCCCTGCATTCGCCTTTTCAGCCAAAATGGCCATCTCAGACTCAGCGACGGCGATTGCCGACTGCTTCTGATTGATCTTCGCCTGCCATGGCTCGAGTGACTTTTGCTTGGCAGCGATCTGGTCAGAAAACACCTGCGTCTTGCCCTTGAGACTCTCGCGAATGGTGGCAAGCTCGGCTTCCTCTTCCTGTACACGCTGCTCTAGGCTGACAAGTTCATCGGCACGCGAAGCGATCTCCTCAGTGCACTGTTGGATTGTCTCATCTGCTTCTTCCGCAGACTTCTCCGCATTTGCAATGGTCTTCTCGAGCTTCTTTTGTTTGTCAGTTAAAAATTTGCGCTTCTCGTCGAATTTGACTCTCTCCTGCTCGAACTTTGAAACTTCTTTGACGAGACCCTGCACAGCTTTCTCCTGTGCCTCGAAATCCTTGCTACCCTTCGAATATGCCTTCTGAAGCTGCTTGATGATGTGCTCGCTGCCTTGATGTTTCTCCAGTTCTGCATCGAGCTGAGCTTGCATCTGGCTGATGGCTTCCTCCGTAACGGCAACGTTGTCATTGCATTCGCTGATATATAATTGGTATAAAGCCGACTGCTTTAGTGCAAGATCATTTTCGTCTCGAATATAGGCCAGCGCCTTGTTCTTCTTGTCTTCGAGGCTGTTCTTTTCCTTCTCTACGTGCTGTACTCTGCCGCTCTTTTCCATGCATATCTCATTGAGAGCCTCGACATCGGTAGCAGCTTCTTCAATCGGTGTCTTGTATTTAGATGTTCCAATGATATCCTCAAGATATTCAAGCAGGCCGTCTTCGTGTTCATTGCCAGCCTTTGGCTTCATTTGCGCGATTGATTCAACCTCACCTTGCAGAATCAAGAATCGCTTATGGTCAAGATCGACTCCACGGTCACGTAACAGCGTGGTGACAATAGTGAAATTTGACTCCTTTCCGTTAATGTAGTATTTGCTCGAATTGTTTTTGAACGCCTTTCTCGAGATGACGAGTTGAGAGTCAGGAATTACCTCGGAACCACCACCGGGCTGTAGTGGAGTTAGTCTAAGAGATTGGCCGAAGTATAGAACAAAGCTGGACTCACCAGATCCATCACCTCCTGAAAGTGCACCGCCACTTCACAATGATCTAGGTCGGGATATGCGGCCGAATTGTGGATCAAGGCAGAAATCTTGCCTTGTCGCATCTTGCTCGCTCTGAAACCAAAGACGAACAACAACGAGTCGATAACGTTGGATTTTCCAGAACCATTGGGCCCAACTACGGATGAGAAGGAAGCGTGAAAAGGGCCAACCTCTTGACGGCCAGCGTAGCTCTTGAAGTTGTTGAGGATTAGATAAGTAATGACAATGCGCGCCTTGGGGCCGGTCTCCTCGACAACGGGCATGGCCATCTGACGGGACTTCAGGACAATGTCCATGGGCTTCTCCAGGATCGTGTCGAGGGGACGGATGGGCTTCACCTGGGTGACGGTCTCGTCCCCCGGAGTAGGCGGCTCGTTGACGCTGTGGCTGGTGATGTCAGCGAGGGGTGTTCCGTGACGCTCGGAAGGCTCTTCGGAGGGCGCGTGAGATGGCGCGGGCGTCGGAATAGACGATGGTTGCGTGTCTGGCGTGGGCTCGACGCTCGCACTGGTTCTCCGAGGCGCCGCGCTCTTGCGCTTGCGCGGCGACGGCTTCTTGGTTGGCGATTCGGGGGGTAGAATGGTGGCCGACGACGCCTCCGCCTCAGGCACCTCGGTAGACTCTAATATCGAGGACTCAGTCGGGGCAACACTCTTCCTAGGGCGGCCACGGCGCGGCGTCGCGGGAGCTGCCGATTTCCTTCGACTCTGGGTTTGGCGACGCGAGCTTTGGCTGGCTGCCTCTGCCTCTGGTTCGAACTCATCCTCGCTCTCTTCCTTGATCTTCCTTGCCGTGGTGTTAGCGATCACATCATCTTCCTCGTCGGACGACTCAACGATCGCGGCACGCCGCGTGGCCGCCACGCGACGTGAGCTTCGTGTAGCCATGGTCTGTCTACGCTGTTGTTGTTGCTGCTGCTGCTGCTGTTTTGTTGCTGGGTACCTATGTAAGGTATGTATACCGCCTGTTGGTAAAGGTATGCACGATGAAGCAGCAAATATAGAGGTATTGTGAATAGCTGTCGGTTAGTATGGTATGCTGCACAAATGACTGTCTGCGATGGATTTGACAAGCTGAGGAGAAACAGGGTACAGTTGGATACCTGGTACCTAAGACAGCACTAAAACTCGAGGCGGCACAGAAGTCACTCTGTCGCACCTTCGAGTTGGGGGAAGTAAATATAAACAAACCCCACCAAATTGTGCCCTGTTGCCAACACCCCTGCCCGTGCTATCCCGTGTAGAGAATCCCCACTACCCAAATATTTTGGCGCGCTTATTGGAGCTTAACACGAATAATGTGCAGCAAAGCGGTTAAATAGCCGCGCCAGTACTTCTGATATTAGCATTAGTATCGTACGCTTAGGTACATCGGTACATCCTAAGCTCCCAAACTCAATTAAAGCTCTGCTGCTTCAGCTAAGCTTCACTTCCAGCTTGAAGAACAACGGTATTGTATTATTCACTCTTAGTTTTGGGCTGGCTTTCGCAGTGACGAGCAACCGTCAACATCATGAGTGACTACGACTATTTATCGTTCACCCGGCTGTTCGGTTTCCTGGACACGTTCCCGTACAGCCGCACAGTGATCTTGAGCATCGAAGCTACCCGTCGAAGCTACGATGGCTCCCTCTTCATAGATCGTGTGTTGAAGGCGTTGAACCTGGGGCAGGGTACAAATCAACCACAACTGATTTCCTAATTAAAGAAGAGCTCAACTGACCATTGCTTCCAGCCGTAAACCACTACCCGCCCAAAAACGAGGGTGCTCTCCGACAACTCCACCAGCACATCTGCGACGCCAACAACAACATCTCCACACTCCACCGACACTCGATCATCTACTACCTCTACCTCGACATCGCGGGGCGCTGCGGCGTCGGGGCCTCCGACAGCGCAGAGCGCTTCGCCAAGTTCGCCAACATCCCCGAGCGCTACCAGACCTTCATGCGGGGTCTTTGGCTGCTGGACTCCCGCAGCTTCGAGCGCGCGCTCGAGCACCTCACGCACCCTTCTTTAATCTCCGACTTCGCCGACGACATCGTCACCGTGCTCGCGCGGTCCGCGGCGAAAGAAGGCGACTACACGCTTCCCTTGGCCTACTACCACACCGTGCAGCCGAGCCTCAAGTCCTCGGCTGCGATGGAGGCGCTGTTCGATGCGATTGCTCGTTCGAGCGTCGTGGCGGCTTTTGAGTTCGCGCGCGCGCACGCTGATTTCATGCGTCGCCAGCTCTTCCAGCGGTTGGTGCTGGTTGTGTTGAACTCTGGGCGGGGAGAGGAGGCTGCTGAGAGAGCTTTTGAGCTCACGAGCCTGCCGCTCGATGAAGACGAGGAACAGTGGTTTAGAGAATGTCTCGAGAGCAGCGAGGCCAAGAGGCTGAAAATTGCCAAGGATACGCTACTCATGCGCCGGATTGTGACGGGTGATGCTGTAGGGGCCGGGGAGAAGGGCTCTTGGGCGACGTTGCTGGAGGGCTTCAAGACGGGTAGTGGTGGTCGCGTCTAAGCTTGATACCGCTTCTCTTACTGCTTTATTGTTTCCAAATCGCATAGCGCCGGCGTTGGGATACCGAAAACAGGGTTGTTTCACTGCTGTCCAAATCAGGGGTTGTTAATAGCCATACGGATGCTGAAGATCAGACTATGCCATAGAAGCTGTACGAGAGCTGTGGTATAATTGTAAAGAGTTCTATGGGTCGTCAAAAATTCTATTTCTGGTGCATTTCTAGTATTTTAACTCGACCACCGTGACATGAGTTAATATTCAACACCCTCTGCCCTAAAAAGTTACAGCCCGCGCAGGTCTTTTCCATGCTGGAGTAAACACGCCACAAGATAATTGTCTGTTTTCACTCTACAACTAGTTTTTAAGATCGATGAAGGCACTATTTTAGCTTGAGCAAATGCATGTGGGAATAATCAGTTCTCGATATGACCAGCAGCGTAGTTCAGCGGCCCAAGGGGGGATTCACGTGACGCACGGTACGGAAAGACCCGTATCTACTTAAGCAATAGTTAAAGGACTGAAAAAGTGAGAATCACATATGCAAACAGGCGATCGAAAGGCAATTTGTGTGCTTGTCATGGCAATATGACTCGATTCATGTATGTCATTACTAATGATTTCATGCCGTAAAACCGTCGTCATGCATGTAAACCCATTCCCGAGGACCTGATATTCGCTTTTCCGAAAGACAAAATCGCCATAGGCGGCATTTAAGCAACCTTGGCAGCCTGGGTGGTGGGGAGAACCTTCTTGCCATCCTTGTTGTACCGCACACGCGGGGGAGGGGCACGGTTGCGGCGACCCTCTCTTGATCGGACACTGTGGACATCTGTCAGTATTCGGAATAATTCGAATCGGAGGGGATCGCGGAAGGGGAGGAAAGACGGCGGCTCGAGGAGTGGTGTCGACCAAGGCTCTTCTCAAGCGCATACGCAGCTCGGACAAGCCAAGCGCGCAGTCTTTCCCTGCTGGGATGACGTACCGAACGATCTTGCCGTGGATGGCGCAAGAGACGCAGTACTGCAGCTTGAGGTACATCTTGGGAACAGTGTACTCAGCGAAGACGGAGGCATCGGAGATATCACCTGCGCACGCATGATCAGTTAGTCGTGGTGGTTCGTAGGGGAAGGAATTCTCTCGGCAGGCAGGCAGGCGGGACGAACGGATGGCAGCAGACTCGACCATGTTACGGATGGTGAATCTCTTGATGGCCTTGTCCTTGGGGGTGCATCGCGAGCAGTTGGAGCATCGGATGGGTTTGGTGTGGCCGCGGCCCTTCTTCTGTATTGAGGAGGCAAGTCAGCTACCGTCGAGCGAATGCGAACATGTTGAGGAATTGGATATGTCACGCACGTTGCGGCCGTTGTTCTTTCTCTTCTTGACCATTTTGGCGGTGTTGTGGGCTTCCTGTTGAGTGGGTTGTCGAGGAGAAAGCTGAGGATCGAAGAGAGACTTCGAGTGGTGATGACTTTAGATAGGCGAAAATGTTGAAACTCTAAAGGGGCCCCACGGTTATGGCAAGAGTGACCAATTAGGAGGTGGGGGAGTCGAGTCGCGGTTCTGTGAGGGCAAGAATTAGAGGAAGCCCTAGTGGTGGGGTGGCTCGGGCTCCACACACCACCTAAGCAGATTCCGAAGTTTCGCCAACTGCAGTACTCGGGGTGGCGAGTGGCCAATTGGCAGCAGGACGATGCAGCTGTAGGCCAACTGCACCACCACAAAGCTGCAGTCCGCCTAGACCAGTGGACCCGCTTCATCCCACCATATTTGTTCAGTGCGGCTCCTAAACACACCAATCTTTTTCCTCTTCTCCTACCAAAAGTTCATCTACATCGGTTGCTTAGGACGGCAGTTTCATAATTGTCTAGGTACGTAATTGCAGCAGCATCTCAAGATTCTCATATTCCTTGCCATCATATCTCATGTCTACGACCACACTATCTTTTCCCTGTTGCCCACGAGAGGTGAAAATGGTCGCGCGAGGCGCAAGCCCGCCACCTTTTCACCGATCTCACGAGACTCATAGTTTTGAGGTCTTGAGGGCAATCCTCAAGTTTCTGAGACGACGTCGCCATTCCTTACAGAGTATTCTCAATAACATGAGCTAACGAACCACAGGCAATCATGCAGATCTTCGTCAAGACCCTCACGGGTAAGACTATCACCCTCGAGGTGGAGTCTAGCGACACCATCGACAATGTCAAGTCCAAGATCCAGGACAAGGAGGGCATCCCCCCCGACCAGCAGCGCCTGATCTTCGCCGGCAAGCAGCTCGAGGACGGCCGCACCCTCTCCGACTACAACATCCAGAAGGAGAGCACCCTCCACCTCGTGCTGCGTCTGCGCGGTGGTGGTAAGAAGCGCAAGAAGAAGGTCTACACCACCCCCAAGAAGATCAAGCACAAGCGCAAGAAGACCAAGTTGGCCGTCCTCAAGTACTACAAGGTCGACGGCGACGGAAAGATTGAGCGTCTCCGCCGCGAGTGCCCTGCTGACACCGTAAGTCTATCTGACTCACTCGCCACCTTTGACTACTTATCGTTGGCATGTGCTAATTCCTGTCTTAACAGTGCGGTGCTGGTGTCTTCATGGCTGCCATGCAAGACCGACAGTACTGTGGCCGTTGCCACCTGACCTACGTCTTCGACAAGCAGTAAACGGATCAACACCTTACGACTCGGTTTTATCGGGATAGGAACAAGGGGATAGGAAAAATGGGCATATACCAATGGAGTTCCTCAGTGACATAGCATAAGTGGCTTCTGCTGCTCTCCCATCTCAATATACCTTGTCAACCGGTGCAATCTATCTCTTCGTACCTAAAACTAGTGACATGCTAATCTTCTCGCATAAACTCTACGAAAGGCGAAGTGCCCAGCAACGTAGTCAATCAAGTGTAGGATGAAAAAGCTATGGCCAAACTCCACAAACCTCGAAGATCACTATACAGCTCAAAATCATACGGAGCAGGATGCGGGTGATAGCCGCGGTGTTTCATTCATTATTCGTATCTCGTTATTATATATGTATCGCCAATTTTCCATACCAAAGACTGTGTATGCACGCCACTGATGATTTTAAGTCACGTCTCTATCCCATCTTCGATTCCCAATTTGTCCCTTTCCCCTTTGCTCTTTTCCTTTACTCTTTCCGGGAAACATCCGCCTTAATTATTCGGAAACCCAGCGCGCAGATTATCATACTTGGACTCAGGATACTCGATGCAATTCTCCGTCTTATCCAACCCGCCAGGTCCACCGAGGACATCAACGACGTTACTAATAATACTTTCCCCGCCTTCTTTATCGGCGCTGCTCTCCCACCACATGGCGCCACCCAGTCCCTTCTCGGCGATGAACTGCGCCTTGCGCCGCGCCATCGGCATCGTGTCGTAGGTCACCATGGTCCGCGTACCGGGATGGTAGCAATACGTCGCCCCGGCGTCCTCGTCGACGCGCTCTTCACAGCCGGGGAGGGGTAGCTTCTTGTAATCGTGCACACCGTTCTCCCAGGTCCCCTCGCCCACACCGCTGTAGCTTGTCCCCGGGCCGTCGGTATTCGTGAAGGCCCGCCCGTACAGCGGCATGCCTAGCACGATCTTGTGCCGCGGGACGCCGCGCGCCACGTACGCCGCGATCGCGCTCTCGGTGTTGAACGGCGTCGCCGAGGGATTCGAGGCGCTGTGCCGCAGGTTCGCCTGGTGGCCCGCCTTGCTGTCCCAGGACCCCGCGTAGTCGTACGCCATGAGGTTCCAGAAGTCTAGGTATGCGTCCATCCCCGCCAGGTCCAGCTTCTCGTAGTTTTGCGCGCCCGCGGGGCTTGCGACCGTTAGTTCGAAGTGGTGGCCCTTACTACTACCCGGGAGAGAAGCGGAGTATGCATCTAGCGCGGCGCGCACGGCTGCGAGCAGCGCGACGTAGTCCGCCGCCTCCTCGCGCGATTGTGGGTATTCCCAGTCGATGTCGATGCCGTCGAAGCCGAGGTTCCGCACGAGCTCCACGCACGAGCGCGCGAAGGTCTCGCGACCGGCCGGGGTTGAAGCAGGTTGCCGGAAGTTGGAGCTGTAGGTCCAGCCGCCGACCGAGAGCAAGATCTTGAGCTGCCGGTTGCGCCGCTTGAGCAGGTTCAGCTGCTTCAGGCAGCCGTAGAGGTTCGTGCCCACGTCGTTCCAGCTGTCGCCTTCCCAGTGGATGTCCGTGTCTGCCCAGGGGTCCGTCAGGTACACCTCGCCCGACTCCGGGCGCACATTGGCGAAGGCGTAGAGAACATGTGTTAGCTTGTCTGCGGGGAGGTGCTGGGGGAGGTGCTTGCGGCCGTAGATGGCCCAGTTCACGAAGTACGCTACTGAGCGGTACTGGCCTGGTCCGCCTGGCATTTTGGATGGGGGGTTTGTCGTGTTAGGGTGCGATGAGAAGTCGGGTTTGAATGAGCCTGGGATGTAGGGCTGCAAGTGGTGAGGAAGCCAGCTTGATGAGGGGTAGCCGCCGAAGAGAAGTGCCGTGAGAAGGAGTAAGGTAGAGATGGCAAAGAGGAAGATGAGTCTGAATGACAGCATTCGCAAATAGGTTGACGAGGGCGTTTCTTCTTATAATTCTTTCATGGTGAGGATGATGTATGTAGTTAGGTCTTGTTTCCTTGTAAAGATGCTGCGGCTTTGACTTAAGGTTAGGTAGCTAGCTGTCAGATGTTGTCTTCATCCAATCAGCGGAGCTTGGATGCGCTGGAGCGGGATGACGTCGGCGCCCTCAAATCCAGGGACCAGCGAGTTAGCGCGGTGGCGTGCATGTGGCTTATGCCTAATACTGCCTAACCTAACCCCCTATCGTCGAGGGGTACGCAAACAACGAGGGGCTGAGTATTGTAGAATACATCTTCTGTCTGTGCGCAAAAGGTCTACTGGAAGGTCGATACACCACTGCACTGCACCGTCTGTGTGTGTGCATCGCATCAATCTACCGGTACCTTACCGACATAGCCCTACCTGCTGTATGTACACACGGACTGGCGAGAAACCCTACAGTACAGCGACTATAGGTCGTCTAGCATATCATATCACCACTGCGCCGGAACGTCGGCCGGTTAATTCGGCGGCCTGGTGTTATTCTTAGATACCGCTTTTCAGGCACCCGAATATTTCTGTCCCGCATTAAATACATCGCCACACTAATGTCGAGTGGCTACCGATCTACTGTAGCGCGAAGAATCTAGGAGGCCGCCCGAATCTGTTTGCGCCTACTCGTACTTCGGCGCAGTCGCATCACAATGGCCCAGTCCGAGGACGTACATCGGTAACTCAAAGCTCCTCAGTCGCGTTGATTCAGATCTTGGGGGCCCAAGTCTACTTACTTACTTACTTAGGTTACCTGGTGCGCGTCGCGTTACACCTCCTCCTGCTCGGGATAATCCGCTCTCTAGCGCGACGCCTACAAGACTTGGCGCGACCAGATCAAAGTTGCGACAAAAGATAAACTTCATATTGAATGAGTAATAATGAATCCGGTCGGTGCGGTAGCCATCGTGTCCCATGCAGTCCTCCGATATGCTATGCTACCTAGATAAAATAAAACAAGCAAGGAAATGGTAAGTAAAGCAAAGAATTACAAGGAGTATCTAGGAGTACATATCTACGCCAGTCAATCTTACAACAGCAACAACAATAAATGCCTCGAGACTTAGGTAGGTGGGGACCTCCTGTGTGGATGTGGTATAGTGTAGTGTGGTGTAGTGTAGTGAGGTGTGTAGTGTGGTAAGTGTTCAATACCTCAACACCTAACGGACATCATAGAAGGAAACTGCAAGCTCTGCCACCTCGCGAAGAAGTCGTCTATCGTGCGGTTGCAGCCCGCCATCTTGCGCCGGTTCTCCTCCATCACGCGCCGGCTCTCCTGCATCCGGCGGATGCTCTCTTCCATCCGGCGGCGGTACTCTTCTATCCTCTGACGGTCCTGCTCTGCGCGGCGCTCCTCTTCCGCAAGAGCAGTAGCAATAGTAGGGTTTTCTTCCCCTTCGATGTGTTTCCGATATCGAGCCCATTCCTCGCGGATGCTGGGGTATTTCCGGTCATACACCTCGCGCCTTGCGGCGTCGCACAGGAATTCGTAGGCTTCCTGTGCCTGTATTGTGTGTTTCTTGGTCAGCTTACAGCATGTTCGTAGATATGTGACAGTTCACGTGAGTGAGTGTTTCTGTTTTTTGTTTCTTACCTTGCGAAATCTGGGCGTGTGAGTTGTCTCGTTGTTGTTCTTGTCCGGGTGTGTCTCCTTGGCTAATCTGTAGTACGCATGGCGGACTTCCTGTGTGCTCGCGTCTTGGGAGACTCCCAGATCGGCGTAGTAGTCCACACAAGTCGGAGGTTGAATCTCAAGACCCATTTTGTTTTATGTCTTTATTTATCCCGCGTTTTATGTTCAAGTAGTTGATGTCGTGGGACGTTGTTATGATGTTGATGGCTGACTACTGTAGATGAGTGGTTTGGCACAAAGTGACAGTAAGTTATTGTAGTCAAAGTCGAACCGGTACAGAGAAGGAGAGTGAACAGGTGAGTCTTATGTGTATGTGGCAGAAGGAGAGCAGATCGACGTTTGTTTATTTTTATTTTATTTGGTTCACAGAAAATCGGTTGGTCGTTCAGGGCTTATACCACAAGCCAGCTTACCCGCGGCGTAGCGAGGTAGTATAAGTCGCGTCCACGCGTAGACGGTCATGTCGTGACACGCATCTCGAGTGGCTTGGGGTAGGATAGGCATCCTGCCAAATGCCATGTCCAATCAAGGTACGAGTCAAGACCAATCAATCAAGCGGGCAGATCCTCTACGCTACTGAGTACAAAATGTTTCGCTGACCGCCTCTGGCGGAGCACATGTAAGAGTAAGAGAGGGGGAGAGACGAGAGGTAATAGGTAGTATAGGTACGATGTAACTTGAAATTATGCCTCTCCTCAGACCTGCAGGTACGGAATGAGCACATACTGCCATTTTGCCATTTGCAGGTGACCAAGTTGACTAACTGCGGTACTGTCAAGAGACCAACCACATGCACCCAAAGCAAACTCGCTTCCCGTTGCCGAGACCGGTTGCCCAATCGCAGGAATAGCCCTGGGTGGGTTGCGAGAAGTGCAACTCGCCCAAACCTTGCCAGCTGATGCATAGCGAAACGCGTGCAATCAAACCGGCGGGTTGACCAGGGACCAAAGATACCCCAATGACGGACGCGGATCCGGATATTGGGGTTTATGTGACATCATGTTCACTTGTGCATGGCTGCTGACAAGCAAGCAAGCAGCCTGTAGTTGATCTTATTACTGGGCGTTAATAGTGCAGTGCTGGAGAAAAACGCTGTTAGAACACGCAGTAGAAGAACGCAGAGAGGACTACTTCGGGAAGGTCGCCGTGATAACGCGGCCGAACGCGGTAAGCTATTAGTATGGAGCGCCCTGCTATTGCTATATTGCCCAGCCAGTAGACCGCAGAAACGAGAGTGAGATGACTGCTTTTCTCGCAAATCGCGGGCAATTTTCAGCGTATTAAAGTCAGTAGTTTTGATAGCCCCTACCCAGCTGGAGGGTGCTTCCTTGTTTTCTGCATGACCACGAGCAAGCCTGACTTTACAGTTACAGTACTTCGGGATTTGGTAATGTTGTCTAACCCGGATAGGAAATGTCGTCGAAACACCCTATCAGATGGCCTATATGGGGGAACAATATGTGTCTCTTACTAGAGAAACACCATCAAACGATGTGCTTCGTAACTCCTTCTGGAACATAGGCGCCCACGTAGTCTTATAAATCCGCTGTTAAATTGTAGGATAACAAACACTATAGTGACGTTGGAGGGGTTTGGAATAACCAGTTAGACATAAATCGATTCCTACTGATATCGATATACGCGCGTAGGTGAGTAACGTGCGCAATTGCAGTTAGTTGCCCTGTAAACAATTCAAATCCCCCTCTACGGGTCCATCCGTCCCGCCAGAGTAGTTTCATCTTACTTTTAAGCTTGACCAAATGCTAGTAGCTTCCTGGCGAATGCATTGCATTGGACCTTGAAGTCGCGTAAGGCGCGGTGAGTGTGCGCGTGCAATGCATGGCGAATCCCCCGCCCCCGCATGCCGGCGCCGGGATGGCTATAATCGTCTTTCATGCGGAATGCCATATGCGTATTAAGTCATCAGCTACTGCAGAATCCAAACGCTTATGCTTTGCTTATATTTTTAAAGCTGGAGTAAGTCAGACGAGCTGGGATTGATGATGAACACCTCTCTTTACCCTTTATTTGTGTTAGTATGTTCTTATTTTCTGGGTGAGGCGGCGAATTGATCATCGATGGAGATAGCAATGTAAGCAACAAACGAACTAAGTAGGGTAACCTTGTAAACAAATATCTCTATTCTCCACACCGTAATTCATATTCCTGAACAGGAGAGTATTCTCCGTGCAAGCTGACCCGAGAAAATGTCACTACCTATGCATGAACAGAATGAACATAGCATGAATTTACAACCCTGGTCTAGGTCTATCCATCCCAGAAGACCACCCCTTTACTATAACGCTCACTAATCCCGCCATTAATACCCACAAACCCCCCTTAATGTGACTGCATGCATATAATACTCCCAACAATAACAGTGTCCTTCTGCGCCAGCTCAGCCGGGTGATGGAGCGTGAACGGGTTCCCGTGGGACCCGAGCGGGAGCTCGGAGAGGTACGGGATGCACGAGACGCTCTCCGAGCCCAGCGTGTACAGCGTCGTGACCGCGTTGAGCGCCGACGCGTTCCGGTACGGCGGGCCCACGGGCACGGAGATGGTCATGTTGGTGAGGTGGGCGCCGTTGCCGTTGCCGGTGTCCTCGTGGAAGGTCTCGACTGCGATGAGTACGTGGGAATTCGGGGTTGGGGGGAGGATGGGGATCTCTTTTGGAGAGTGTAGGTCTGGCGTGGGCAGGTCTTCCATTGCCAGAGCCGCCATGACGAGATGGAGGATTGCGGTGCGCATTTTGATATGTGAGTGTTTATTGAACAGGGGATGTGGATTGTGTGAGGATACTGACGTTGATAATGAGATACGCTTTTGAGGGATGAATTCGAGCAAGTTCTCTAGTTAATTTATATTCATCTTTAAGATTACCGCTACGAGCAATGTGCGAGCTTATCTCGTGTCGTTCAAACCTACCTACTAGGAAGGAACCTAGAGTATTTCAAAATCTTAATGTGTTAACACTAGATACTTCGGTTAATAAGCGCCGGTCGTCATTCATAGAGTATCCTCATAGAATAGAGTTATAGTCTTATCTGCTTAGCTCTTTGGGAAGGTTGAAGTTGTTCAGTTGGGGTTTTTGAACAATTGTAGTTGCTCGTGTAACTCGTAACAATATTGACTTCCGACCTTTATAAGCGACTTATATCAGGTTTGCCATCATAGGTTCATTGAAACGCAAGCAAGAAATTGCCCTCTTGTATCTTGAAAGACAAAATGAGGGCGGTGGCTACAGTTTGTTCTCATTAGAGTTAGGCGCGCCATGCATCACATATTATAACATCTTTGAAGCATCTGTATACGACCAGAAACTTCGCCAAACGGCGCTGCATTTCTATTCTCAAAGCCAGGTGTCCGTCCGTGCTTAATAATTCATCCATCTTTATTCCGAGCTTCTCTTGAAACTGAGCTGACGCAATAAACGCTATAAGCCCGGTCTACGTCGAAACAGTCGTGGATGGAGCTATTATTAATGACTATACTCATGTGTAGTCAAGAGTCAATCCGCCATATCTGAACACCAACTTACGTCTTTCACTAAGATGTGTGTGATTTAACACCAACTACCAAAGGACATCGCTAACACAATCTGTCAACGAAGGAGTTGCTCCCTCTTAAGCTCCGATTCGAGAATTTTACAGATTTTGCTGCCAAACACCTTTCTAACATGACCATCAAAAATCTTCCTGCCTATGATTAAAGGCGATGTCATTCTTGTCACCAAGACCTAGCAAGTACGCGATTGTAAACGTTAGGTCCTAGCGCGGCGTGGAGGTATAGCGTTAACACGTGTCAGGTAGATAGGTGACACCCTAGTGTGTGCCTATAAGGCTGGGTCTATATATACGGGCTATCCCCCCCAACTACCAGTTGGGAGGGCTAGGGGCCATTTGACCAATACACCTTCATGGCTACTGACCCCTTTCTACCTACCTGCTACGTGGCTGTAGGGCTATTCCATTCACTCTGGGACGTATACAACTGACAACACGTCACTAACGCTGACCTCAACTGAGATGTTATCACGCTCTGAATTTGCATCAAGGAGCAATGCAAGATTAATCAACCTCACATTGGCATAGTCACTGTATTGTTTGAAGTCCAATAGATTGGCAGCTGCATTGAGGAAGCTGGCAAAGGTACTGAAACGCCGCAACCGAAGTCACTAACAGATTTATGTAATCACGAAGTGAATATCAACAGTGGCCATACGCGGCATCTATAGTAATCTTCTACTCTCGCTTAGAGTTACTACCCCATCCGACGGTGTTCGCGCGTCTAACTATGTCCTCCTTTCGCCTAACATAGACTCATGCCACGTATCATACAAGAATTGGTTTGGAATATATACAGATTCTGAAGAGATCCTCGACACATACGACCATATCTACCGGAAAACTCGGGATCCCGTCCGCTCTCCCATAGATAAGCCTGTAAGAGCCTGATTAGTAGTTGGGTCGGTGACGACCAGCGAATCCCAGGTGTTGTATGTTTTATTCATTTCCCCTTTTCACTTTTCTTTTTGCCCTTTCGCGAGGAGACGAAATGTCCCAAGAAAGGTAAACGTCGGGTCTGTTGTACACTCCGAACTACACTTGTCCTCTGAAGTCATATCATACACAGTCACACCGTATGGACCTCGACCACCCGCTGTGACCGTGTCGGGGACTTTATTCAGATCCCCAAGAGATGCCAGAATTCCCCCTTTTCCATAACTAACCAAAGGATTGTTATGAAGTCCCTGGATTTTGAGAAAGAGCCACGCAATCCCGCGGTACAATGCTTGGCCCGAACGTGTGGCTCATCGTGTGACGTTGGAACAGTACATACATTGAAGATCGCCTGGGAGTAGCGTGATGTCCCATCGAACTACGCTTACCATTTCTAGTCTAAGCGACGGGTTAGGCCGAAGCTCAATGGTGTTTGAGCGTGATTGTGAGTGGCCGTTGAACGGCGCGTTTCTGGGATACTCGGACTTTGTATGTCATTCCGTTACCGAACATACAGCGGAAGCTGATCTAGTCTTCTTTTCTCCTGGGTTGAATCGGCCTACAGTAGGATGTTAATTAGATTCTTTTACTGCCAAGAGCTCGCCGTTTTATGTTTTGCTATGTAGTGCCGGGGAGACCCTTGAATGTCGTCAAAATATCTATCGATTATTAGTCATTGAGGAATTCCTAGTACCCGCATCCAGCCGCCATTTACTACGGTTTAAGAACATAAAATTAGCTGAGAGAGAAAAAAATCATAAGCAGGAGGATGTTTCCAGGCAAAGAGGATGATGATGATTCGAGCCGCTCTCATTAGAAGTAGTAGCCTTTTAAACGTGTAACTTTATAGGCATGTCTGAGAGTAAATGTCTCAAAACTCAACGTCGAATACCCAGAGCGGGATTAAAGGATCAGAGCTGCCTACAAGCAAGTAACTTCTGATTTACCATGGTTGCCTGTGCCCATTGTCGTCAAATAGGACAGAGAAGCGGATTGTTTATTTCTTTCCTCTGAGCATTACATAATGAAAACGGATGCGCTAGAAAGGAAACGGAAAACGCCTTCCAGGATGCGCGGACGCTATAAATAAGCAGGATCCCAAAACCACCCAATTAGAAAAGCATTAGCCAATTAAATGTGCGCTGAGAAAAGGACTACGGCATTGTGGAAATTCCACATGCGAATGACAGACGCTAAGGACGACGAGGGTCATCCTTTCGAGCTTCTGTTTTCGACCAAAATGCTCCCCAGCCATGTTTTAGAAAACATGCTTAGGCGGGGATCCCTTCGAGCCTTCTAATCTCAGGATCGCAGGGGCACATTGATCTGCCGAGGAAGGAAGCTATGAGCGACGCAGTTCAAAAGCAGGGTGAATGGCATGCTGAAGAAAGTCCCAGCGGCACAGCAACTCCTGCACCTTGGAAGCAACGACTCTTCACACGGAAAAACATCATCATATTCACGATGGTTGGCGTTGTCTCACTCGCGCTTGGTCTCGGACTAGGCATCGGCCTCACTCGGGCTTGTCCGGCGGGAAACCCAGCCTCAGACTCAAAATCATCATCGACGCCATCTCCATCCGCAACCCCATCATCATCGGGCAGTAGCGCGAGCATCGCCCAACCCTCAATCGGCACAACCTGGGACTACCCCCTAGGCTTCTCCCTGACAACCTCCAACGCGAACAAGTCCACAACTTTCTACCCCGTAGACCTAGAGAACACATCCGCAGACACCATCGCGGCGCTGCAGGGCGCTGGCCACACGATCGTGTGCTACTTCAGCGCCGGCAGCGTGGAAGACTACCGCAGCGACGCGGACGAGTTCCCGGCGTCCGCAGTCGGGAACACCCTCGACGGCTGGCCGGACGAGAAATGGCTCGATGTCCGCGACGCCACGGTGCGCTCTATCATGGCCAAGCGCATAGCCCTTGCCAAGACCAAGGGGTGCGTGGGCGTGGACGCGGATAATATCGATGCGTACGAGAACGATCCCGGCTTTGACCTTACGGAGGACGACGCCGTGGATTACGTGCGGTATCTAGCGGATACCGCGCACGACGCCGGGCTCGCGTATGGATTGAAGAATGGGGGTGCGATTGTGGATAGGGTTGTCGATGTTGCGCAGTGGGCGATTAATGAGCAGTGTGCTGAGTACGAGGAGTGCGCAGACTGGGCGCCGTTTGTGAAGGCTGGGAAGCCTGTTTTCCATGTCGAGTATACGGATGATGACGACGCGACGAGTGTGAGTTCGGCCGAGATGCAGAAGGCGTGCGCGGCGGATGGGCAGAGTGGGTTCTCGAGTATTGTGAAGCATACTTCTCTTGATAACTGGGTTGTTTACTGCTAGGCGATGAATGGGCTCTGTTTGGAGGCTGCGTACTACTTTCTATTTAAATACCTGTGTTTTTTAGATGTGTACATATTCAGATAAATGTGTTTATATATACATATGTATGTTTGGCCGTTTGGTATTTTGGTATTATTCTCCTGCGGCGTCATGTCACTGCCAACTGATGCTTCTATGTCGCTCTAGATTGCCAGTCCTATCTCGGTACCCAGACTTCGTGAGTTACCTCGCCCGCTGGCCATTTTTGTTTTCACTGTCGGCTCGCCATCAATCGGAAACAATACATAGTAGCGGCGCTTACTGAAGAACTTAGAACTAATAGGCTTCGACAATTTAAAGATAAAAGGCGCGAAAATAGCTGCAAGTTCTGTCCCGATTCCCCTTATCTCAGATTTATTGGCAACGTCCGTAAGAAAGTCTACAAGGTATAAGATAACGCCTTTGTTCAGGAGGGGTAGCTCCAGGATCATCTTATGAACCAGTGCTTCTCTGTGCTCTTCGTTCATTGATGCCAGCGCGGGTATGGACCTTGCATACAGCCCGTCGGGAAGCCGATATTCTGGAAGCGTTTCTAAGCACTGTATAAAGAAGGATGCGGCGTCGTACACCGTGTATCCATCCCATGCGAGATTCCCGCTGTATCCCGGAGGGGTATCTGCGGCTTTTCGAAGTTGCTTGACATGATCTTGGTCGCCCTCACGGCTGAAGATATATTTGGTATGTATGCCTATAGCCCGTGTTAACGGAGATGAAAATGTCATTTATTAGGGGAGTGCTATTTCACACCCCTTAGGAATATTGTCGTGTGGATCTGCGTACATTCTCGTTTTATAAATTCTCCAGCTTCGAACATCGCCGCTGGCACGTACCCAAAGACGAACCCACCTGTTTCGTCATCCTGTCTCAGCTTTCGAAATTTCACGGTGATATTTGCATGCGCTGTGATGTGATAGAGAGCTGGACCGAGAGTGTATGGCAGCTTTTCTTTGGGATCATCGTCGGTGACACCGAATTGCGGGTCAAATAGCGATTCTCGGCCTGCTTCAAGGCCTGCTGCTCGCAACTGCCGCTGAGACTCTATACTCGGCTGCATGCCCAAATCAGACGCGGTAATTTCCAGTGCAGGCGTGTTGAAGTCATAAGCTTCCTTATTAGAAAGATCACTCTCGTAGATGGGAATGGCCAGAATGCCAATGTGGGATATCTCCGATAGACTCAGGCCGGACAGCATAGACCATGAGCCGGTCAGCCTGGCGGAACTGATAGCAGAGAATGCGTCGGAGCTAAAGTGAGGGGCTTTTCTATAAGCTCTCGAATTGACTAGCAACTTTTCGAACGTGGACTCGTGACTACAATGCCTCCACATGGAGTCAGGGATAGTCGGACTGTCCGGGTCGTCCTCGTCATCATCTGAATCACAGGCTAGTCCTTCATTGGCCTGTGGTATGTTAAGAGCGGCACCCTTGGCAACAGCCTGTTCCGCGGCTTGCGTATGTGTCCTTTCGAAGGCGTCCAGACGTTGAGCTAAAACTAGATTTGACTCTAGGATCTGCTGAACAAGGTCACAGAGTCGATCAACTTTGTCTTCAGCGTCTTCTTGTTTCTGGCTTGAGACATATTAGCAGAGACTCAGCCGATGGAGTTTGGCCGTTTAATACCACGTCAAGATTGTGAGCATGAGATTGAGTGAAGTTTTGTGAGATTCTAGGCGCGCCAGGACTTCTTTGATTTTACTTTCCACGGCCACCCAGCGCAATCTATCAAGTACAGCCCAATCACTAACAAATTCGAGGACCTTGGCAAAGCTGTCCAACTCTGAGAAGGTCGTGACGCATGTTGCGAGGGAGGCGATGACTTGGTCGACCATAATCAGAGAGGTTCGGGATCTGGAAGCTCTCTGGGTGCCCAGCAGAAAGTTCCGTAGTTGACCGAGAATAGCCTGAATACTAGTGACTTCAGCTTGGACATTCTGAAGTTCTCTAGGCGCATGTTGGGCCTTGCGGACCACTTGTGCCAGGATTTGGGAGATCTTGGCCCCGGCTGTGATGAGCCCTACGATGCTGGCAGACACGCTCAAGGGATCGGCCATAGTCGCCCCAAATTCCTTGTAGGAGTTCTGATGGTATCACTGAGGGACAGAGGTCGAATATAGGTACCTGGATGGATCTCTACTCAAGTATGTTGAAAGGCCATGGCTGAGGGCGAGCATTGGAGACTCCAGGACAGTGAAAGGAGAGTAGACGTTGGGCGGCGACTTGAACCATTTTATTTGCTGTTTCAGAAGAGCTGGTGGCGCAGCTCTTCCTCTGGTTGCCCATGATGGAAATGCATCAACTTGGTTCTAAGCTACTTAGGTACTCGGGGCAACCAGAAGTGCAATAAGGCGTCGCATGGTAAGGCAAACCCCAAGGCAGATGATCCTGCGTTACGGATGCTGGCTTTCATAGCACTAAGGCATTCTGTATTAACCTGCTTTGGTAGGTTACATAAGCAAGGACGGGCTGGTGCCGAGCTTTTGCCGGCTGCATTTAGCGCGCTAAGCTGAGGTACATGCCTTATCGGTAAAGTGGGGCATGGAGCTTTAGAGCTTTGGATCCAAAATTTTCAATTCGGGGCTTCACATTTCAACCTCGACTTGGATGTTTGTATAGCTGCCGCAGCGACAGAGCGATTTCACCGTGTCCTGGGCGCATTTTCGATTCCCTTGCAGCCCAAGCAGAGTCGCAAAACCTAACTGGGTACTCAATCGCGTCTGTTTCGATTCCTACTCTCCCGTGCACGCGCATCTGTCCAACGTCGAGACCAACCACGAAAGCAACCGCAACCATGCCACACATCGACTACGTCCTGCACGAGTCGGCGACTGGGTACGCCCTCTTCAAGGTCGTCCACCAGCAGGATGAGATTGGCCTCAGGATGGATGAGGTCAAGGCCGCCGCCACCGACCTCGCCAAGCTCGGCAAGATGATCAGCCTCACGTCGTATGCTGTCTGGAGATCGGCCGCCGAGGCGCTCGAGAACATCCATGCCATCAGCGAAGGCATGATGACCGAGTATCTGCGCTCTACCATCGAGCTCAACGTGCCCGCCTCCAAGAAGGCCAAGGTCGTCCTGGGCGTCGCCGACAAGAACCTCGCCGGAAACATCAAGTCGAGCTTCCCCGGCATCGAGGCCGAGACGAGCGACACGTCCGACGCTGTCGCCTATCTACTTCGCGGCATTCGCCTACACTCCACCGCCCTGTTCAAGGACTTGCGAGAGGGCGACGAGGAGAAGGCCCAGCTGGGTCTTGGCCATGCTTACTCGCGCAGTAAAGTCAAGTTCAACATCCACAGGAACGATAACCACAGTAAGTTCCTCACTATCCTCGTTCGTCTTTTGGTTCTTTCTCTCCTTCGGCTCTCCCGAGACCCTGGAAGCTTGACAAAGATGGCTGACAACTCGACTTTAGTTATTCGTTCTATTGCTACGTATGTCCGATACCAGCAACACCCCTTGATCAGAGTATTGTTAACATTAGGCTTGCTAGCTTGGACAACCTTGACAAGGTAAACATTCCATCGCTCCCGTTTATACTTCCCTTTCGACGACTCCAGACCAGAATATGGACTTGGTTACAAATTGCAAAGTGAATGACACTAACACGTAGCACAGGGTATCAACCTTTTCTCTCAGAAGCTGCGCGAATGGTACAGCTGGCATTTCCCCGAACTGGCAAGTGGTCTTAATCGCTCTGTCACTCGATGTGTACTGACCTTAGACTCTTCAGTACGCCATCTGTTCCGATAACCACGTATACGCCAGGGTGGCTCGTTTTATCGGAGATAAGAGCACATTAGGCGACGATAAGCTCCATGAGCTTGCTGGACTTGTAGGCGACGACGAAGAAAAAGCCGCTGAGATTATTCTCAAGGCCAAGATGTCCATGGGGCGTGAGTTAAGTGAGGTAGACCTTGAGAATGTTCTCACATTCGCCGAAAAGGTCCAAAGCTTGGCAGGCAAGTCTCGAATCTTCATGATATTCTGTTGCGAAAGCTAACTATTACGTTCAAAGAGTACCGTCGCACTCTATACTCTTATCTCACGGATAAGATGAGCACCGTAGCACCGAATCTCGCTACTTTGAGTCAGTAGTCTTCCCGCAACCCTTCCCATGGAAAAGACATGTCGAGGCCTTTCCCACCTAACTCCCACAGCCGAATTGTTCTTCTTACTATTGTCCCTTATGACTAACTTTTATCCTTGTACAGTTGGGGATGTTGTTGCGGCGCGCCTTATCCAGAAAGCAGGCTCTCTGACAAACCTTTCTAAGTACCCGGCCTCGACATTACAAATTCTTGGTGCGGAAAAAGCGTTGTTCAGAGCCCTCAAGACTAAGAGGTTAGTACTCACGAACCTCATATCTCGTATATCCAGTCTGGTTGATCCAGGATTGGTTTTTGAGCAATCTCTGGCCCTCTCACCGTCATGTCCCATTCGGACTAGAATAATTATTCATGCTCTATGCGACAAACTCAAATTCTTGATGCTAATTTATGATTGCAACAGCAACACCCCTAAATATGGTCTTCTATATAACGCTAGTTTCATTGGAAGAGCTTCACAAAAAGATAAGGGGCGTGTGTCAAGATATCTGGCAAATAAGTGCAGTCAGTATTTCCCTGTCTTAACTAAACTTATTTCAAATTGCTGAAGTACTGACAACTCGTTTTTCTATTTACAGGTATTGCGTGAGTATTCTATCCACCTTAATCTTATGGTTTTAATTCCTGAAATACTGACGACTGGTTTCCTTCGATGCAGTGCGCGCATTGATAACTTTTCTGAACACCCTTCAAAGAAGTTCGGCGAGGCTCTACGTAACCAGGTTGAAGACCGATTAGAGTTTTATGCTACAGGCAAGAAGCCCACTAAGAATGCTGATGCAATGGTACGTTCAGCTCGTGTTGCGCCTCAATCGTGGCAGCCGCTAATATGCCAATAGGACAAGGCTGTAGCAGATATGTTGGCCGAGGGCGAGAGCATGGCTATTGACACCGAGATGATCGATGCTCCGCTCCCCGCTACTGCTCAGACGCCTAAGAAGGAGAAGAAGTCCAAGGACAAGAAAGACAAGGAGGAGAAAAAGGACAAGAAGGAGAAGAAACGCAGACACAGCGAGGTCAAGGTCACAGTAGACGCAGATGCCGAGGTCGATGGCGAGAAGAAGAAGAAAAAGAAGAAGAGGCACTCAGAGGCGTAAATCGGAAGAGAGATTTGCCCCCCTTAATCGCAATTGCGGAAAGAAACGCTCTGGCAGGTCTCGGGGATGATGTCTCACGCATGGTTATGGGCGTTTTGGATCTGGGGTTCTGTTTTTTCTATGCTTGTTGGTGTCTGTCTGTGTCTCGCGTGTACATATTTGGGATCATACCCATTTGTTTTCTTCCCTGCTTTGCTTTATCCCTCCGCTGTCTTCGTCTTTCTGACTCTGCCTTGATGTACTCGTGGAAACCAGTTGTGTGTCGGACTCCGTCTAGACATGCAAATGATAAGTCTCGCAAGTTCAGGTTTGATTCCGAAGAATACCGGTCGAGAGTAATAAGCTCTTGTATTGTGACGCGGCTGGCTTGTCGTTATGGGACCCCTGTAGCCATGATATAGGGGCAGTATAATTGACGATGGAGTAGCAGGGAGGCAGACATTGCGATATCTAGATGCTTGAAGTAGATCTGAATCGCGCGACGCACCCCAAAGTTGGGCACGATACATACTTAATTAAGTAGGTAGGTAGCTACACTGAGCTGACCAATGAAATTATCTAAATCGTCTCCACCCTTATGCCTCTATTATTACCACAGGTAGCTTACAGGTGCACGGCATCTCAAAAGCTTCAACCCTCAATAGCACTCCTCTACAACATCTAAACCCACGATACTTTCGGTCATCTGTCACACATCTAGCGGTAATACTGAAGTACCTAGATTATTCAGTCTCCTACATACCATATGCTGAAGATGGCGGCCGAAGCAAGTGTCAGAGCTTTCTTCTCGTCCCCGCAGTTCGCAGTGGTAGGCGCAAGCTCGAACCCAGCAAAGTTCGGGCACAAGGGTAGGGCAGCATATCTCTCTTCTCTCCTCTCTTCCTGTTTTCAGCACACCATTGCCTATCCATAAACCAATCTTGTAGATAAAGTCGACTCATAACTAGAATTCACTTCGGCTGGCGTCTCCCAGTTCTCAGTGCCTCAAGCGCTTAAACAGCCCCCTCACTTCTTTCATTTTTCTTATATCTCATTAATTACACTCCCACAGCTCTCACATATATATATATATCTCTCTTATCAACCGAGTACGATTAACAACGAAAAATCTAGTATTCGTCTGGTACAAAGACCGCAACCTGCCCGTTGTCCCCATCAACCCGGCGCCATCCATCACCACGCGCTACGGGGAGCACGCGACGGTGAAATCGGTCGCGGAACTGGCGGATCCCGAAAACATCTCGCTGTCTGTCATCACGCCGCCGCCCGTGACGCTCGAGGTCCTGAAGGAGGCCAAGCGCGTTGGGATTCCGGCCGTCTGGCTGCAGCCTGGGACCTTTGACGATGAGGTCATGAGGTTTGCCCGCGGGGGGAAGGAGGCTGGTGGGTATGAAGGTGAGATTATTGCGGGCGAGGGAGGCGCTGGGAGCGAGGGGTGGTGTGTTCTTGTTGATGGTGATAAGGGACTGCGGGCGGCTGGAAAGCTTTGAGTGCGGGGGGAGTATTTACGTGAATATAGGTTATTGATCGGTTCTACTTACTCACTGACTCACTCACTGACTCACTCATTCACTCATCGTTTTACTTACTGAGTATGAAAGGGCTGGGGTCCATGTGAGCCTCAGCTATAACCCCTCGTCTCTGGTTTTTATTCTCCGGTATAATATCCTGTAGGTATATCTGTCCCAGAGTGAATGGAATAGCTCTAAGATCACGTAGAAGGTAGGTAAAGGAGTCAGTAGCCATGAAGGTGTATTGGTTAAATGGCGCCTAGCCTTTCCAACCGGTAGTTGGGAGGGATGGCCTGTATATATAGACCTAGCTTATAGGCACACACTTGGGTGTTACCTATCTACATGACATATCCCCGGCGGTTGTAATATCAGAGTCCTCGGACTTTTCTTCTAGAGCTTGTGATTCGATTTTGAGTAAATCTCTCTATAAGAAGACCTTGAGTAATGCAACGTATAGACGTAGTATATCAGCAATCACTCTAGTAGATGGCGGACATAGGAAGACGAATCATATAACGTTTAAACTATAATATAGAACTTGATATGGCCTTACGGGGTATAAGAGGGGAAGAACGCGGTAATGGGGCTTGAGCCTATTATGAGAGCCCTTTCAGGTGGGTAGGTGACACCCTGGTGTATACCATTGGGCTTAATCTATATGTACAGGCTATCTCCCTCCAACTACCTGTTGGAATGGCCAGGGTCCACTTGACCAATTCGCATTTATAGCTCCTGACCCCTTTCTACTTACCTGCTATATGAAAGCGTAGGCTATTCACACACTCTAGAACAGATACCCCTGTCAACTCTGTCCGTATACTTGTAGCTGCCCTCCATGCACTCCCAGCTGTGCTGCTCTCGTGTCACACTATGTAGCTTTGTGTCTCTGGAACCTCCATTTCATGCCAAATCTACGGAGTATGAAGGTTCCCGTCGAACCGACTACAAATCCAATGATTGAAAGCATGGTGAAATACCACCCATTCCCTATGCAGCTCATGATTGGCTTCAGCCCGGCAATACCAGCAGCCGCCAACCCGCATCGCACAATGTTGCCTGCCGCTGCCGCAGTGCTCGGCCTGTCATGGAAGATGTCCACTAAGAGGGTGTTAAACGTCTGTTGTATGACTTAGTACGCGATCGGTCATATAATGGGGAGAGCAGCTCAACTCACTTGAACAATGCAGGTCTCGAGACCACCCAAAACTAACTGGAGGATCAGCGGGCCACTAATGTGCTTCATAACCAAGTAAGTATACATCATCATACAGATTTCAAGAACCCACTACTCGTTTTTGAAGGAGCCAACCGTAAGCAGCAAGCGTGCCCGAATGTGCAACGATGAAGAAGATCATCGACCTCGTTCTTGCTTTCTCGATAGGGAATTTCGTCAAGCTGTCGCCGCTCACTTTATCTATGCGGTGGCCAATGGCTTGAGCCTGACGCTTGTAGTTGTAATCCATGAGCTTCCCTAACATGTCGTTAGAGCCAACCAAAACATCAGAATATCACCGGGTTTACCGTTTACGAAGCCCCCTACTATGACCCCTACCCCAATAGCGAGGTAACAAGCCCCAATGATGGCCTCGTCGAAGCCATAAATTTCTTTCAACTCATTAGTAATGGACGCCTGGACGCAGTAGTAAATAAGATAGAAGACACCGCTGATAAGTAGAACCAAAAAGGAGTCTTTATAGAACAGGATGCGAAAAGACCGTAGAGGATTGAGCGTGCGAGACGACTTCTTAGTTGGCGCTCCGGCTGTGGATGGCCGGCCGGCCTTGGGAATCTGAACACCGAAAATTCTCGATACGAGGGGCCTTCGCCATTTCGACGGAAGCGTCTTCCCATTGCCGACAATGTTTCTCGCCGTCTCAGGGAGGAACAACACGATCATGAGCAGAGCCACACTTCCCGTAATCAGAAGGAACCAGAAAACCCAGTGCCATCCAGCCCGGCTCACTAGAGCGCCACCAATGACAGGAGCCAGGACCGGGCCCACGTTACCGGCCGTGATGGCAACGCCCTGCATACTGCCTCGTTCAGCGGGCGGCGACACATCTGCGATTACCCCATACGATATTGCTATCGTCGCAGAACAGCCCAGGCTTTGCAGCATTCTGAGGATGAGCAACGCGACGAAGCTGTCTTGAAGCGCCAGCGCGATATTTGCCAACGCATACACAGAGAACATGACGATGAACACAGGGCGTCGGCCGAAGAGATCCGCGGCGTCGCCGAATAGTACCGGCGATATGCCCTGGACTATCAGGTACGATGTAATCGTGAGATTGATAAGCTCAGGAGTGACGTGCAGGTCTTTCTGTATCTGAACAAGACCGGGGAAGTAGATGTTGGCCGTCAGCGGGGAGAAGACCATAGAGAGGCCGATGATTGCTGTTATGAGTCTCCTCTCCCGTCCGCTGAACAGAGAGTAACATTCTTGCTGACTCCTGTCCTCAGCTATCTCGGCGTCGCCAGCCGTCGGGCTCTCGAGAGAGGGATGAGGTTTCGGCTCGTGTGTCGACTCTGTAGCCACCATTGCTAGGCTTTATGACTGCTTCCAGATGTCTCCGGTATCTACCCTAAAGAACCTCTGTCTTTTTGTGTAACTATTAGTGTTATTCGAGGTTGCGCTCATAAGAGAAAGGTTAGGGGATAATCAAATAGTATTTGTATCTTGAAACGTGGGGTAAAATCGTCTTGTAATATCTGAAGATGCAGCATAATAACTGTTGATTCAGGGCATCACGTCCTATTCGCCTTGCCAAGTGGATCTACTCTATTCTCTTCCTCTTTCTCTTCTGCCTCACTTCTTGGGTATCTCCTCTTCTGTGATAATACCTGTGATGACTCAGAAGACTATCCCCATTTAGGGGGCTAAGGATGAGGGGGCGGGGTTGAGTAAACTGCCTGTTTCGGCCTACATTTTTACGAGGGGTTTATTATGAGCTTAAGCGACCCGCGATGACTTGAGCTTTGCATGATTGGTTGAAGTTCAATTGATTCTAAGGCTTAGGCCGTGCGTACTGGCTCTAAACTTAACCACATTTTCATTGTTAGCAATACTTCTCCACCAATCGCTTCATTTCATCAATCGCCCTTGTACAGCGGTTAGCTATGTCCTAGCGCATCAAACTTCAGAACGTACAACTGTCTTGTCTGCTTGTTGGCCGACCATGCAATTGAGACCATCAAGTCCATACGCCTGTGAGCTTGTGAGTATCACTTATTCAGATCACTCGGGGAAGCCATCTTTATCTTACATCGCATACAAGGCATGGCGGTCGTCTTGGTCCTCCGATGGCTCTGTAACCTCTGCAATCTTGTAATATGCCTGTACATGGTGGCGACTCGTGCGGTATCGAGCGGCTCGCCAGAGAGCGAAGTCGTCTAATATTATCAGAGGCTGAGTCTTCAGAGGTTGTAGTGCACTCACATTCGTTGTGGGCATAAAAGGCACAAGGATCATATAAAACTGGCTCGTCCGTCTCGTTATCAACTGCCACATTCCCATGCCATAGGTCTCCATGGATCAGAACAGGCTTGAGCTTCCTTCCATCCGACTCCATTGGCCGCAACAACCTAGGTATGACACGCTCTAGGATCATGGGGCTGAGCCTATCTAGGTCGTCGTTCGGACCTTGAATAAGCCTCTCTTTCTCCATCGTGTTTCTCATCAATCTAGTGAAAAATTCCTCCCATGTGTCACACCAGGACGTATCCACTGGAAAGTTGCCTCCATAGGTTGTGATATGAAACCCGAATTTTCCGTTAGGCGACTCGGTATTCTGATGCAACTTGGCAACAATCGAGACAAATTCGGATGTGCCAGGCATTTCGTCTGCCATATCCCGGAATTCAGCTAGATAGAAGTGTTTGTTGGGTTCCTTCGCTAGAGCCCCCGCTGCTATCGGCTTGGGGATGTTGTCCGGTAGGGCGGCATATAGAGCTTTGCTGCCTTCGTACTCGCCGACGGCCATGTCTTTAGCACTTTCGGCGGTGTACACCTGCTCGTGTGAGCGTGAAGCGCTCAATTGATTGGATATGCTCACCTTGAGAAAATAAGATTGTTCCGTCCCATCTGAGAGCTCCGTATCGATCTTACTGCTTATCGCCCAAAAGCTTGCGCCATATGTAGCAACCCATTTAACTGTCGCACCTACCGGCAGCGCTGGTGAAAACGTCAGATATGATGATCTCAAAACTGTCCTGCGACCTAACCGAGGGCTAGAATGGTGGTCACCAGATAACCTACCGGCTCTCACTCCGTCATCTAAGTCCGTGCCCTCGTAAGCCTCATCCTCGGGTACAGTCGCAGCCTTGTATTCAGGAGGAATGTACACCATTATCAATCTCTCTTAGGGGGCACAGTGAAAAGATGCTTTAAAGCTAAATCTTCTGATTTCGCTGTAGCCGAAGGCATCGCCGTGGTTATAAATACGCCTGGTGTACGTGGGAACTCACCGTGACGACGTAACCCCTCTTTTCTTAGATTGTTGGTATGAAGCTGTATCTTGCATATGCATAGTACCTCGACTCTATCCAATCGACAGTGAAACCAGGCATATTAGCTCAAGATATCGCCAGGGGTCAGATCAAAGCTCGTGCTGTAAGCTGAATCTAGTGGGATACGGTACAGGGCGAGCTCCCAACCTACTATGTATGCGTACAGTCCATTTCCACCCTAGAGAGGGGAGGATGAGCATTGCCCACCCAGCCTTAATTGGCACGCAAGATGCCACATGCTCACGCCCAGCAGCATTCGGGGTGTAGTAGTAAGCGGGTAGACCGGGCAAGGTTTACGCTCGACGCAACAGACCTTTACCTATATCGGTCTGTGGCCTAGCCGTATGTGTCAGAGCCTGCTTCGGAGCCGAGGGAGCCCCCATCTTTAGTGTCACCCAGTGGTGCCAATCTCACGCAGCCTGCCTACTGTAGGTCCTGATGTAAAGTGCCACTGAATTGTGTGATCGGCTCCTTCAAATCCCCAAACCCGCCTAGTCAACTATACTAATACTGCCCTTTGAACCTGTGGCTCTATCTTGTCACCAGCACGCTTTAAAATGTACAACATTTGTGTTCATTGCTTGATACATCCATACGCCTCTGATTATGAGTTCTCAGGTGAGCTTAGTCGCCATTGCAGGCATTTTAGTCATTCCCGTTAAGTTTTACTCAAGCCTAAATCACAGCAAGCCAGTGAAGCTGGTGCGTCCTCATTGTTTGACCATTTTATCGGCAAATCCCCCGAAACGGAAACAACATCATCGCAGTCGAGTATCACCAAAGCACAGACGGGTCTGAGGAAATTTTCGTTATCAAGATGGAAAAATGGCGGCGGTGGTGAGGATACATGGGGGCCCTATGGATTGAACCTGCTTTACGACGCTCCAGATCCTCTTGTTGACCTGATATTCGTTCACGGCTTGCGAGGTGGCTCCATTAAAACGTGGTGCAAGGGTGACGATTTGAAGTTTTTCTGGCCACAGGCTTGGCTGCCACGGGAAGAAGAATTGCGAAATGCCCGTATTCACTCTTTCGGGTATAATGCTGACTGGGCAGATACGAAAGAGACCGAGCTTGACCTCCATGATTTTGGTCGCGCTCTACTTACAGAGATGAATACGTCTCCATTTTTAAGGAGAGCCAGAGAAGTGATTGATAACACCCGCTGAACGCGAAACAACAGATACTGATGCGCGCCTAGACCCCTATTCTTCTTATTGGCCACTCGATGGGTGGCATTGTCATCAAAAAGGTAAGAAAAGAAAGTCATGCTCGCAGCGTGTTCAAGGCATTGTTTTCCCCATCACCTAGCGTACTGAATCAATACTAGGCATATATATTAGCACAGCAAGAACTTAACGACCGTTCTCTTGCGAACCGCATCCAAGCCATGTTCTTCCTTGCTACGCCACATAGAGGATCTGATTCTGCGAAACTGTTGAATAATATTTTACGAGCTAGCACGCTTCTGAGTTCACGGCAATATATCTCAGATATATTTAGAGGCTCACCATCCCTACAACTAATCAACGATGAGTTTAGAGCTTTCACTGGTCAGGTTCAGCTCTGGTCATTCTACGAGACATTGAAGACCAGGACAAGTGCTACAAGTTCTGTACTCATAGTCGACCGTGATTCTGCAGTTTTGGGTAAGGTTGTCCTAGCATTCCTCTCATGCCGTTATCTGATCGGGCGTGTAGGTTATAAAGGAGAGAAGGCGCAGCCGCTCAATGCGGATCACCGAAGTATTTGCAAGTTTGATAGTCCCAAAGATCCGAATTATATTACCATCAGGAACTCTCTGTCGAAAGCAGTTGAGGATCTACTAGGTGATGGTGCGGCTGTACTGGAATCGCCTATTGTGTTGATCACTAACATTCCGCTTAGTTTTCATCAGAAGAGCAGAAGATACAAAGACCCAGATCAGGAACATTGAAACCTTTTTGATGATATCCTATAATGCCGAGGATGACCTTATCGCAGCCGAGACAAACAAAACAGAAGGGACGTGCGAGTGGGTGACAAGTCTCGAGTCATTTCAAAATTGGAGAGACTCATCGAGTGAGCAACCCATGTTCTATTGGCTCACAGGTGAACCAGGCTCTGGGAAAACAGTACTTGCGGCACATATAGCTCGACACCTGCAAAGTATAGGTGCTGATGCCTGTTTCCACTTCTTCCATCATGGACGGAAAACTCATCAAGCTATAAGCGGCTTCTTACGGCAGATCGCTTATCAAATGGTCCTGCTTCACGCCTCTGCAAGGCAAAGTCTTCACAAAATGCAAGAGGCGGGTATTGTATTTGACAAAGACGACGAACGAACCATATGGAGAAAATTCTTTATGAACGAGATATTTACTCTGCATCTGCAAAAGCCACAGTATTGGATCGTTGACGGACTCGACGAATGCGTAGATGTATCAAAATTATTCAGCTTGATCGCGAAGTTCGAACCAGCGTATCCAATCCGATTTTGCTTTGTTACGAGGAAGCGGCCGGATCTTGAAAGGCACTTTAGCCGCTTCGAGCAACGGCTTTTCACATACCACATCGATACCATTCAGACACTAGAAGATATCCGTGTCTACATTCGGGACAATGCAACGATGCTTCCTGTTGACGAAGATGAAAGTGACCTCCTGATTGATAGAATCGTACAGAAATCACGTGGCATCTTTCTTTGGGCGAAGCTTGCTTTAGAGGAACTCGAAAAAGTATACAGCGATGAGAGTGTGGATGATGTCTTGGATGAAATGCCCGAAGGAATGGCTTCAATCTATGGTAGAATCCTGACGATGATGGCCACCAACACTCGCGAGATCAAACTCACCAAGGCCATTCTCGTTTGGGTTGTCTGTGGAGTTCGGAGCTTGGGTGTCCTCGAGTTGCAGGCGGCATTGAAGCTGGACCTAAGTATGAGTATCAGAAGTATGGAACGAAGCGTAGAAGGCCTCTGTGGCCAGCTTTTACGGATCGACAAGACAGGCGCTGTGCATGTTATTCACACAACTGTCCAGGACTTTCTCCTTGATCGCGGCCTAGAATCACCCCTAGCGATTCAAAAAGGCCAAGGTCACCAGCGGCTAGCCCTTATCTGCCTGCAATATTTAGTTTCGGACGAGATGAGGCCACCAAGAAGCCGTTCACTTGTGCAAGTACAGACCGGAATGACTTCCGTGTTCGCGGACTATGCTTGTACGCTGTTCTCAGAACATGTCATCAAAGCCTCGGCCGAATCTGATCAGATGTTGACCCTCCTGTACCGATTCTTTCGAACTAATGTGCTTACTTGGATTGAATTCATCGCGCGGTCCAAGCGGGATCTCTTCTATGTTATTCGGACTGCACGGAATCTCCGACAATATCTGGAAAGACGAGTCAAGTACACCTCACCTCTCGACGATCGCTACCAATACATCGAGCAGTGGACCTCTGACTTGATACGCATCGTGGCCAAATTCTCTCGAAATCTACTCAAGTTCCCATCCACGGTGTTTTATCTTGTAGCACCACTGTGTCCCTTGAACTCAGCGATATTCCTCCAGTTCAATGACACGCGAAGTGGTTTCAAGCTGAATGGCACAGGCCATACCGGTTGGGACGACTGCGTCTCTATCATTGACAACCGGGGAATACGTACATTGTCACTGGCATCTGGTGACGATATCTTTGCTATCGGTCAGAAGACCGGCCACATTAAAATCTATGATTCAGCTACTTGCCAAGAGAAGACAATGTTCACTCACGGGGAGCCAGTGAAATTCCTAAAGTTCGATAACTCTAGCCACCGGCTACTCGCATCTGGAAGTCGTCGACTCAGCATGTTTAACATGGACGGTGAGCTTTTGTGGACCTACGAACATCGGGATGCTGTTGTGGCGGCAGGCTTCTCGACTATTGATGATACATTGACAGTTGCTACTCGGAGTAGCTCAGTCATCCATTTTTCGGCGTCAAACGGCATTGTTCTTCCCGGAGAATCCTTAGGAAAAGAGAATTGTAAACAATTAAAGTCTGCCACACGCCAGGCTATCCTCCATGCGGATATATCACCAGATCTAAGAATGGTGGCCATAGCGTATCGCGGCCGGCCTGTGCAGCTTTGGAGCCTTGAAAGAGACATCTCTATTGGCGTCTGCTGGTTTAAGAGAGATACACCAGGAACAACGTGCATGTCGATCTCCGAGGTTCTTTTCAACCGTAATCCCGCTGTGGAACTCCTTGCAGTCGCGTCTCAGGACGGTGAACTAGCGATATTTGACCCCTGGACTCGTCAAGAGATAGCATCGGTGTCCGGTGAAGCATACACTCTTGCGTGTGCCCCCGATGGACGCACTCTTGCAACGGGCGACATGCGAGGATCAATCAAGCTCTGGGATTTTGACACCCTGACTTTGCTCTATTGTATCAAATCTGATGATTACGAGGTTCGATCTCTAGCTTTCAGTGGTGACGGATTTCGCCTCTATGATATTCGCGAGGCAAAGACCAAAGTTTGGGAACCATCAGCGCTTGTTAGGAAAAGCCTATCAGATGAGTCGAGCATAAGTGAATCGATTGCTCAGCCCGCAACAGTAGTAGACCGCAGCCAAGAGATCACCGAGATAACAAGTTTAGCAGGCATGGGAACTGAGCAACTTGCGCTAGTCGGCAGAGAGAACGGGTCAGTTGTCCTGTTCGATACGTCGAATGCGAAACTTCAGGAAACCGTGTATACCCATCACCGCAGCCTAATGGTAACGCATATATCATGGAGCCCTGAGGGCTACATAGCAACGGCTGATTCATCGAGCGTTTGCCACGTATGGGCATTTCGGAAAGGTGCTGGTAATATGATAAAAGCAACACGAAAATTTATGGAAGTGAAAGTTTCCGGTTCGATCCAGAGCATAGCTCTGAGCCCCAGCGGGTTAGCACTCTTAGTCAGCGAGGCATCGTCCGATTCAGTTTATTGGGTCCCGACTGTAGAGAGCGAATCGGCCCTGGAAGTCTCACTCGTTGAGGCACATGTGGGCGTAAGTCGATCATGGGTATGGCTGCCACAGCCCGTAGCGGGATCCGACGTAGCATTGGTTTCCGATTCGATTCTACATCTTTTTGAGGTCAACGATACGGCAAAGAACATTTCTTTGAAAGGAAAGATCACCCTCTCATTTGATGTAAGCCGAGCGACTCGCAAACTATCCTTCACGGAGACTTCACAGTTCTTAGCAATTGAACTGGAAAATGCGCGAGAGGCAGCTTCTCAAAAGCTTCTGGTGTACTGCTTAGAGCACTTGCTAGACGAGATAGCGAACGACAAGAATGAGAATTTGCGTATCGGCCAACCCTTGCTGTGTCTAGAGCAAAGGACGATCCGCATGTTTATCGGCTGGCACGATCATCTTCTTGTCTTTCTGGATACAGACCTCTGGATCTGTTCAATTGATATGGCATCAATTAAGAGCGGCGAAACCCGAAGCTACACAAGAAGGCGACACCTCTTTATTCCGTATGAACTGATCGGCAGCAACAATGGGATTGCACCAGTCCTGGTTTCTAACGCTCACATCGTGTTTCCTCGCCAAGGGTCCCTGTCGATCATTGAGAATGCTTTGTCATCTGTTTTTATCAGTGATGAGATCGTTTGTTAATCCTTAACCGCTACTAACAACGTTTGACTCGGGGTCAAAATTACTTCGAAGCAAGACAAGTGGTGCAGAAAGGTGCGAGCGTTCGCTTCGTTCGATCCTATTGACAGCTGCGACGTCGTTATCAACACCACACCGAGTTGGTCCTCGCTGCTTGGTCAAATCATCGTCACGAGCCACCGCGGTGTATCCGTCGGCACTAGTTTACTTCGATGGCAGGTGTTGAATGCCTAATATTATTCCCATTGCTGCGACTGCCATCCGCTGACTTTTAGTTACGGCGGCCGCAATAGCTAACAGTCGGGTGACACTGCGGAGACTACAGCGTATTGCCACGTACGGTAATCTTCAAGTCATCAGCGCGGGCTAGCGTGGCACATTCGATGGGATACAGTCTACCTTGACTGGCTTCTCTTCGGGCCAGGCTACATAACAGTCATTTCCTGCATAGCCATTATATCGAATCGTTCAGTAGATAGTCCAATAGCGCTAACACACACCTTATATGAGCATAAACTGACATCTTACACTTCCACACATAAAAATGAGCGAATCTTTCATTAGGGACAATAACGCAATCGAATCCGAGGATTGCCAGGCAGAGACAACGATACCGTCTAGCTCGAGCACATCATTCCGGGATAACTTAGCCCCTTTATAAGCCAACTCAGGGCCAGAAACTCTGTTCAACCTATGCTTCAATGTTATTTCAGGTTGCATACGAATCCAGTCGCTCGTACTTTCTCTCAGCTCGCTTTGCCTCGTCCCCTTTATGAAGTTCATTGAGGTAAGCCTTGAAGTCCCGCGACAACTCGACAACAGCCCGTAAGTGCTCATCCGTGATCATAATCCTGCCATCCTCCCCCTTCTTGGCGTCGTATTCGGCTAGCGATACAGCCGTCTGGAAGGCTAGGCGACTATTAGTATGAATACCTAGATTAAATTTGATGTGATAGCTATCTTCCTTCGGACTGCCGTTATTGGGACTAGGCTTACCGTTTCGAATCTCTCGTCCATTCCATGCAAGCGCTCGCATGTCGCTCCCGCGAATATATTCCTTGGCATCGATATTGAGCCGCATGTGATCGCCACGCTCCTTTTCAAGTTTCTCCATGAACGTTCCCCAAACCTGCTGTCGCTGGTCATCATCGAAGTCCGGATAGTAAAGCTGTACGTGCACACGGGAAATGAACGCGTCGTCAAACGAGCCAACCCGATTTGTTGTGAGGAACAGAATCCCATCGTAAAACTCAAGCGCCCGGAGAAATCCTGGAGAGTCATACTCAGCCCCTTACTCTGCACTTCATTATTCGACAATGTGACTTACCTGCTACGAGACTGTTACGTATCAGGTCGGCTGTAGAACGACGTTCCATGAAAACATCGGCTTCATCTATGAGCAGGACTGCGCCCCAACTTCTGGCAGCCTTGAAGTGTTTCGTCAGATTGACCTCTACCGCGGCCGGATTTGTCCCTATGTCGCTAGATGTAAGGACCATCAAGGGCCGGTTGGTGAAGGCAGCGATGCACTCTTCCCTTGAGTCGGTAAGCTGTCGCATCAACGGTAGCCAAGTTGACTTTACCTGCAGTGTATGTCTTTCCAACGCCGGGTCGCCCGTGTAGAAGAAATATTAGACCATTTCCTTTGCCTTGAATGTAGTCAGCCGACCATAGCTCGCCTTTCAGCTTTTCGCCGTTCTTGTCTGCTCGCGCAAAACATTTTGCTAGTGCCTTCAGAAGCTGTTTTCTTTGGGGGTCCATAACGAGGTGGTTTACTAAGTTTTCGTCAAACTTGGGTTCCGCAAAGTCTCGCACATGAAGGAGTTCTGAGTTGGAGTTAGATCAAGCACTTAACAAAGCTGTGAGAACATACCCCATGTTCGGGTCTTGAAAACGAAGGCCGGCATCTCGTAAGAACAGAGAAAGTACTGGTGGGGCGTGAGAGTGTCTTGCGTTTCTGGTGCAATCTCGTTGTAGTCTTCAAATAGCGACACAATCTTACTGTTGTCCTTCTCATCTTCAATTCTTGTTTTGCAGGCGTCACATTTGCAGTCCGACGTCCAGTTCCGGCAATCCGCCGTATTCATCAGAGGCAACGCGTCGTCGACATCGGCGTAATATAATTTGATATCCACCATTACTAGGCCATCGACCTGTTGTCTCGTTAGCTATTATACGATAATTCTCAATACAGCAGCTTACCTCCTTAGATGGCACATCTTGCGTCTTTCCTTTGTAGTGTCTGCATTGTTTTCGAAGCAGGTTCCAGTAAATCTCTCCGTATTTGAGTTGGTTAGCCACGTTGCCAGAGAGGTCGCTTCTATTCTTCAGGTCTCCCACTATAGTGAAATCAATTTTCTGTTCGCCGTCAAACTTGGCTGTGACAGTGGTCGCCTTGTATCTGCCCAGATATTCGCCGTCGTATGTCATATTCCAACCTTCTACCCTCAAATCTTGAGGAGGGTATTGAAGAGCTCCGTTTCTCAACGCTGAGACGACATAATGTCTGAGTTTGCCATCATCAAGCTCTGTCTGAACGGTCGTCCCTGGTTTAAACAAAACCCACTTATACTCGAAGGTATGATATCCTCTCGCATTCCGCTCTCTTTCCTTTAGAACTTCTGGCATGATGCTCTTGTCTAAGTACTGTAGAAGCAAGCTGAGGTCCTCATATGCTCGCTTTTCTCTTTCACATAGCTTATCCTTTTCTTTTTCTGCTACTCTATCTCGAAACTGGGCGAGTTCGTTGTAGTGGTGAACCAGAATGGGGTATGGCCAATTGATCACGATATCGCCAGTTAAGTCCTGAGACGGATAGTACTGTACCACGGATCGGAGGGCATTTACGATAGCTGGCGACGTTAAATGAATAGAGTATAAGGGTGGGGAGATCGCGGCGAGTGTGGCTTGCGTCGAAGACTCTTCACCAAGTTGATCGAGCGATGACAAGGATTTTCCGGTTTGATACGTCGCAGTCAACACAAAGGCTGCTCCATTCGAGCCTTCGGTGTATTTCTTGTGATCAATACCCGATTCATTGGTATCGTAGTGGCTCACCAACTCATTTGTCTTTCTGTCTCGGTACTCGACCCGATATTTAATCCACGCGCTTTGTTTGTCGTCGGTCGGGACCTGAGAAAGCGGTTGATTTGCCTCCATTTTTCTTTTTAGGTACAGATACCGATGCTGAGAACAAAAACTTGGTAGTGTGGTTTGATATCCCCTAGATTTACGTACATAAAGTCAATTTATAGTGAAAATAGCCGCGAATGCAGAATGAAATCTGACGGACGTCGATCTCAGCAACCCCCCCTTTCCCCCGCCAATAGCGCGATGATTACATCTAACAACGTCTTCCCCCCAATGTCGCGGCCCCCAAAGCTGAAGTGGACATGCCGAGAATGTCTATATTAAGCTGCTGGTCCTGGTAGGATTTTGCGAAGGCGTAATTGACTTTAATTGGGTAGTCTGGTCAGAGTGGTGTTGCAATTCGTCTTACGATCTAATCTTGTGGCGTTTTACTCATACTACATGGTTACCTTTGCTCATAGCCTGCTTCAAGTCGCGGGGAAAGAGTTGAAGGCTAGACTCGCAGAATCTAGGCAGATATCAATTGCGCGACAACACTCAATCTGAGGTAGTCCGCCTTTTATTCAGATCCCGACAAACGGATATCCCGAAGAATTAACAATAGCGCGAGCTTTGCCATGGAGTCGCGGAGGCTCGTTAAGATGTATAGCGGAGACGTCGACAGAAGGCTACCTCCCAGCGGCAAAACCCAGGTATTGGGTCAAGCCTTGTCCCAAGATAAGCCTGACCCGAGGGACATCTCAAACCCGTGGCGCAAGTTCTTTGACCCTCCGGAGCTTTCTTTGACCGAAAGGTACGCAAAGCCTTGGCGCTTTGACCCGTGCTGACAAGCAGAATACACAGAGACCCTATCACACAGGTGATCGTCATTGAGTCGAATAAGTTGCTTCAGAAGTGGTATTCATTCATAAGTAACTGTTCTAGCGACGACCGCCTTGATGTGACCCGATCGGAGCCCACCATGGAAGGCGTTATTGACTTGGTGAGGGAGCTTACAGCGGCTACTCAAGCGAAGAAGGAGAGCAGTCGTCGTGGAAAGGCGATGAGATACTTCCACAAGTTTTGCGATACGCTCAATGAGCATAAGTCGATGCTGAAGATTATCCCTGAAGGTAGTGAATACGTATCAGTTTTTGCAGGCACACTCAATGTTATTATCCAGGTAAAACGATGCTCTGTGTTTACTTTTTCTATGTTAACAGTTCTCTAGGCCAGTGTCAATCATGAGCGCATTTCCGAGGGCCTCTCAGAAGCACTATGCACTATTAGCGAGCATGTCGCAGAATGCAATACAGAGCTTGAGATATATCATACTAAGGAAATGATGAAACTAATCGCCGATTTCTACGCCCATATCTTTGTCTTTCTTTCCGACGTCATGGGATGGATCACAGAAAAAAAGCGAAGAAGATTACTCGACTCTTTAAATGAGAAGTTCTTCCAGAGGTTTGAGGACCAGGTCGATATGATAAGGAAGAGATCAGAAAGAATCCGAAACTTCGCTGCTCAGTGTTCCAGAGCCGAGCAGCGACTTACTAGGGTTACCGTGGAAGACCTGGCTAGGGATGTTCGTCTGGGCCTGATTGGCCAGAAGAGGCAAGAAGCCGAAGTAATATACCACGTTGAAATGATTGAAAAGGAGCTGCATGAGAGCCGCAAGGAAAGGCAGCAATTACGAGAATACGGGCACAATTTTAGGTTACTTGCTGACCGACTCATCAACATGTTAGAGGACAAGGCATTGATATGGATCGAGGACTTTAAATCCGTGGGCGACTACAGGAGAATGTCCATGATAGAAGGACAGTCATCAGGGTTTCCCAGTCAGCTACTCAAGACTTCGGGTAGCTATTCCGGCCTGCGGTCCTCACCCTTGACCGACTGGACATCGGAGGATATCCTATTGAGCTCAAAACACCTAGAAGACTTCTTTCATCGAGATAGAGTCTGGCTTGAAGACAATAGCCTCGGGCCGAGAGGTATCGGCGCCGACACTGTGCGACGACTCTCGGAATGGATGAAAGCTCCCACATCACACTTTCTTTGGCTCGAAGGGCCGCAAATAGACGCAGAAGATATCGACAACCCCATGACTGTACTTGCGAACCGTCTCCTCCAACTAGCGCAGCAAGCTCAAATTCCGACAGTGTCATAGTAAGTTGATACCCTTTAAACCAAACTAAATTCTCCTAAGGTCTTCACGCTGAGCTCATCTGGTTATGGTTAGCTACTGTGAACTACGCCGGGGCGAGCGACTAAGATCCGGCAATGGATCGCGGGAAGCTCAAGCCAGCGTTGGCCTGGTATGCGCCTTAGTTAGGCAGATGATAGAGCTGTTGCTTCCCAGCTTCCAGGCGGGAGTAGACCTGTCCCCCGATCGTTTCCGCATCTTAGATGGTTGTATCTTAAGCTGGTCGGAGTTGGTGCGCGTCTATCGCGACCTCATTCCATTGATGCCCGCCACACTGCTCTGTGTTATAGACGGATTCCATTGGCTTGATGACCAGAGCACAGCTAGATGCTTAGAAGAGCTAGTTCAGGCAATGAGAGGCACGAAGATGAGGGTCCTGTTTACAACGACAGGCCGATCCGCTTGTTTGCGGCAACAGCTTAATACTAACGAAATGCATCACGTTGAGACGATAGATATGAAGGAATCTAATTGGAGTTTGGGGAGGGACAATCCATGGGTATCATAGAAGTTGGCAAGGACAATTAGGCTTGTGGTCTGCTTAGGCGCCTACATAAGAATTGCAGATGTTTTACCGCTGGTGCCAGGGCTCGATCTTGGGGAATCGATCAGAGGAGCGTGATTTCAAGTACGAAGGATCCCAGACAGATGGTCGAAAGGGAACCACGGGGATGAGACGTCTTCTTTCTTGGCAGCCGTTTGTTACTGGGAGACGCTATATAGGCAAATTCGGGTTGCTGACAACGCTCACGTATGTTTTACTATGATGATTGGGCGGTTGGGCTTTGCGTGCCCGACAATTTCGTATTAGATATTGACCACTATCACTATCCTGTGGAAGGAAGAATCCCTTACCAATCAAAAGCTGTGAAATTATGTATATTCTCCGAGTAATATCGAAATGGGATCGGACTCTATTAGTGCACGGAATGAGGGGGTATTGTTGTTATGCTTGGTATTAATGCTGTCGCATGTTGATTAGATGTTGTGAGGATCTTTCAGTAATGATAATGAGCTTTGGACAACCCTTCGGACGCTTACATCGCTAAAACTAGAAGGTAAATGCCCTACAGTTTTCTTGGTGAATCACCCGCAGTGCCATTAAATAAGTACTAGAAGCTCCATGTAGTCGTGAGGTAAAGGAGGTAATGATATTGCCTACCCAGTGCTGCCTCCACTACCTCGCCACCTTGTTAAGTCGAGGCTGATCATAATCGAAGCTCAGAATCAAAAGGGCCGTTTCTGGAAGACATCAATGTTAACTCTTACATCTCCTCAAATAATGCGTCAATTGCAAAACCGAGGCCCGATGACTGTGGGGAGAGGGTAGAACCGCCGCACCTCCACGATGAGTTTCGCAGGCGCTTTTGTGCCGACTGTTTCAACATTGCACTTTGCCAATACAGAGAAAAGGCTGATAGGTGATATTATACAGGCAAAGAGTCCAGAAATGGGAAGGGGCTCAAGCATCACGCAGTCTAAAGGAGGAATACTCGGCCCAAAACCCCAACGCAAGCTGTTTAGTATGTCTCCTCATCAAGATCGAACTACAGTAGCTCTGGTCCTTATGCGGGTTGCCCCTGACGCGGGCCGATTCGTGGGATCGTTTCTAAGATTTACACTGCGGAGGTATTCACAATAGTATACACTACGCCTCGTGGCGTCTGGAGTAATGGACCGTATCTAGTGTACTACCAGCTGTTGCGCTATCCTAGAACCCGTAGTTTGGAGGTGCACCGGGTTTACTAGTACTTTAGAGGAGACATGTGTTATAGGCAAGAACAGGCGAGCTGGATCATCCGTTGTTCGAATACAATATATTATTAGAAGTCTGGTATCAGTAAATGTGTCAGGGGTCGTCACTGAATTGGCTACCTAAAACCTGCTCTCTTTGCCCTGCCTTCTGCGGTCATCATGCAAGCGATAGGAGGGATTCTTGGTTCCGCTCATGTCTATGTGAGGAGCTACGACGTTGTAGATAAAAAACCAAGGCCAAGCTCAAGGCGTATAGCCAAGCCTGCACTTGGCACGATCAGAGACACGATCGAGAGTTGCTGTGGGAATCGGCAATGTTCCGGTTAAGTGTTGCGATGTTGCAATCGTGGCATTGTAGCAATTTGAGTTGGGTAGTAGGTTACCCAGTCTCATGTCGGGGGAACGGTTCACTTATCAAATCCATCCACACGAAGCACGACTTCTAAACTGAATTCTATGAATGCGGAGAAACTCCTGTTCTAGTATACCCGACGTAAGAGGTTGCGAGGTCAACTGTTAGACTGCAACTTACAGCCCATAACTTCTCAAAAAAACAATTTGTGAAGAAACGCTTCATACAAGCGATAGATGCTACCTTTCAACGCGCAAACGCGCTCCGATCGTTCCGTAGTGAGCCATAGTAAAATGCACTCCTCCGATAGGAAGGGATTTCGTGAACTAGCCAGAAGACTAGTGGCCAGCTGCATCTCAGCAGGAACCAATAGTTGTGTAGATCCCTCACACCGAACGCACGGTTGATAATGGTTATGGAAGGTTGAGGTGGCAATCTGAGTAATTTGATTATTCCCCGGTCTTCAGACTAGCGCAAGGTTCCCGTGCCAATTCCACGGTATTGTGTGGAGCGTAAGTGTGATGGTGGCGTGCCTATACTCATACGATTGACGATATGCCGAGGCGGTCTGCAAAAAAACTGAGACACCCCCCTCCCCCCACTTCACTAGAAAAAGCCGCTAAAGCAGCCTTATTATGTTAAGAGGGGGGGACGGGCGGGGGTCTCAGTTTTTTTGCAGACCGCCTCGTATGCCAGTCACTGCAGTAGAACGACACTAGAATGACACTACTACTGTGCAAGACTACGCCACCTCGACCACGTAGTAGATAAGTAACACTGCGGCGATACTCCGTATAGGGCTCCATCCTCCTCCCCGTCCAGCCAGAATCGGCGAAACGGATTGGGGCGCATCTTCCTCCGCTTTCCGGGATCTTAGCTTGGCGGGCGATGACAGCGCATCTATCCGCCTAATTAGTCTTGCAGCTATATCGCGATCGGCAATGTTGGGAGCAGCTAGTAAGATGGAACCGCATAGGTAGCCTAGTAGTAGCACTGTTCATTTAGCGAGATACTACATACTAGTAGTATACTAAGCCAACAATATTTATACTATGTGAGTTTGAGTTGACTTCTTGTAAGGAATGATGGCAACACATCACGTGATTCTTTGCTAATACAGATACATGGAGCGAAATTATTAGGGATATTATAGAAGAGCTAAGGAATAAAGAAGTAAGGGAATGCAAGTAAGAAGTATTGGTCCACTGGTCAACCCAGAGTACTGCATACTGATAGACTGCAAATGGCAATTAGGTGCATATACTAATTCCTCGCGCGTTCGCTAACGTCAGCCACAATCTCCAAGCTAACATGGGTACGGGTGCAAGACCGTTTGCTATGTAGTATACGCATGTATCACTGCAGATAATCTTGTATACTACGCACTTACAGTATGCTGCTGGTCCATACTGTAGACACATCCAACCGATATATGTTCATGATTCCTTGACCCAAGACTTCATAGCATCTAGTCATAGGTAGAGCTAACGAACAAGTGTTGACTAACTACGATCACTTTCTGCAATCGTTAACTTAGCCTTTATATGCACACTTGGAGGATTGGAGACAACCAGACTGTTGGGTAGTTGAACTGTTGGGGTTTGGGACTACGCAGTAAGTGCACTTTGCAGGGCTGCAAGATTGCATCCGGCGCGTAGGCTCGCTTCTGCATGGGCTGGACTAGAAACTGGAGCATAGGAAAACTTGCGTGGCAGCCCTTGACGTCATGATATACCAGGATTATCTCCAGCTCCGTTCTGTATTAGGATACTAGGTAGTAGAGGTGAACCGTAGGATGGACTGGCATGGCATTTTGGTCAAACTTGTCAGAGGTGTTGTGCATAGGCAATTCCTCAATATATTTAGTCGTGCTATCTTAAGAAGTGTTCGAGACTAAGCCACGCCGGGATGACGGATGATCATTTCTTGTTCAACTCTGCTGGAAAATGTTCCTGGCATGGAACTAAAAACCTTGGAACTGCAGGCGTGAAATTTGGTGTGAATTGGAATAACCTGGGCGCGAAAAAGAGGTAATTCATCGACGATCGATTCCTATTTGGAGATATCCAAAGAGCTAAGCGGTCGGGAGAACCTGGCCAAAGCATCGCTACCTTGGACTTTTGCCTTGTTAGCTAGATTGTTTGGTGAATCCTCCGTACTGCAGTGTACATACAGTGGTATCGGCGATGCGGATTTTGCTCGAATCGTGCGAGGTGAGGAGGGCAGGGGGCACTGCATACTACCGGAACGCTTCCATGGATCAGGGAATCGTTGATTGCGATGATCGCTATGAAAGTCAACCTACTTACCATAAATGACTACATGAATGGAAATCAACCTGTGCTTCGGGTAGGTATAAGAATCACTGCCCGTCCGACCCTCTATATTCGAGGCCTCGCCTATCTTGCCTTCTTCTTGCAGCCAGACAAGTCTCGAGCTTCTAGGTCGTCACTCTTGATTCTTGGCCCGTTTCCAAACCGAAGAGTATTTGAGGTACCAATCCGGGTCCACAACAGTCAAAATGCAGTTCTCTGTCCTAATCGCTGCCGTCTTCGCTACCGCCGTGGCGGCTAGCCCCTTCGACTTGCCCGTCGTCCCCAAGCGAACCTACAGCAGCACTCCCACTTCCACCACGCCCGGATCCCCTGGTCCTACTGGTGGCTATGATGCTTGCCCTGATGGACTCTACAGCGTTCCCCAATGCTGCGCAACCGATATCTTAGGTGTTGCTGACCTTAACTGCGGTTCCCGTAAGACTTCCCCCCTCGTCCAATGTGGCCCTTTGAGGAAGAAAGTCGAGTTCTAACCTTGATCATGTCCGTAGCCTCTGCTGTTCCCAGCAGCCCGTCCTCATTCAAAGCCATCTGCGCCGCTGGCGGACAGCGCGCTCGATGCTGCGTCATCCCCGTTGTACGTATTACTATCTGTCGATCAGCATAAACAATCTCACTAACACAATATGTTATAGCTTGACCAAGCGGTTCTTTGCGAGACTCCTGTTGGTGTTTAAGCGATGGCGACTCATTTTCTGTGCCTGGGACGGCTCAGAAGCGCCGAGATGCGAGAAGTAAAGTCTGCTGATGACTGCCAAAGTGTGCTGACACCTGGAGCGCATGGTATCAGTCGTATCAGTCGTCTACGTGGAAGTGGTTTGAGCATTATGTTGATACGATGATACAGGGGTGGTCTAGTATTGATTGGATGCTGGCAGCCCGGCTTGAATACACGATTTGGGATATATAATATATGATGTCAATATTTACTTCACAAAGCAATAAGCCCTTTCAATCTTGGATCTTATGCATTGAACACGCCCAAGGTACATTTGTGATCTAAACGAGATTATAACGAATACGGTACCGACCGCTCGGATATCCTGGTACTCGGCATTACTCAAATGAGTAACGCAACCAACCCCAAAACCAGGATATGCAAGGGTTCACTCGCTCGACTCGTTACTTGAAGGCCTAAGAGGTCAATCGATTAAGTGGCGTGTCATGTCACATATAATAAAAACGGATCTTAGGCCGGGAACTCCCGATTGGCACATTCGACAGAAGACCCTTCAAAATCGAAATTGGCGTTTTGACCTGCCCATTCCCTCTCTCTCGTGAGGCGAGATAAATCGCTGTATTGCTTGACTGCCATGTAACCCAATTATATTACCTAGGGTGATGCGATTACCTATACCTAATTACTGCATTACTTGCAACCGAGTGAGGGAAACCTGTCCCAACAAAGCGTTTATACTAATGGGCTATAATTGTCATGGATACCGTCCCTACTTCGAGGTGGACGCCGCTTGATGCGTTTGATGTTATATAGTGTTAAGACATTGTATGACGCGCAGGTGGCGCTTCGGTAATGCAAGTATGATAAATGAGACTCATCGCCGCTAAGCCAAAGAGGCGTAAAGCTTAGCTCGTACCGACGTCGCGGATACTTAACGCGGGAGAAAGCGGCGCCACATGTCTCGGGTGCTTACATCTGAGACATCACCACGTGGACTGGGAATACGTCTCCGCACGGTTCCCGAGATAAACCGGTGAAATTCTTACTAAATGACGTCTAAGCTGACAGAAGAATTTGTTTGTTCAAAATGCTACCCCGCAAGATCATTACAGATGGTGGCGGGACCGGTCGCGCGTCCCGCAGGCTTTATGTTTTCAGTCGCGTAAATACATAGCGACCATGTTCGCATCATGCGAACATGACCTGAAAATAAGCAGCGGAAGCTGGCAAACTGCGACAGACAGGTAACGAAAAATAGCATCAACATGGGTAATTGGACGCATCTTATCCGCTTCATTGCGCAGGAAGATCAGCAGGTGCATCTGGGCCAGCTCGTCGACGTGAGCCGCGACGTGGGCAAGGACTCCGTGGATGGCGTTGAAATAAAGGCATATCTGATCCGCGGATCGATCTTCGATGGAAAGATCGTCGCTGGCGTTGTGTATACTGTTGAGCGGGTACGTTTTTGCTGGAAGTCATCGCAACGCTCGAGGCTTGACGCTTTATCGACAATTGGAATAAAACTAGGACCGGTATATGCTGATTAGTGTGTCATGCAGCTTCTCTCCCCGATATCTCCCTCGGAATGCAATTATATTCGGTGCTTGGGCTTAAACTACAAGGATCATGCCAAGGTTGGTGAATCCCAGTGTCAGACCTTGTAGAGTATCGCTATGCATTTCCTGATATCAGAAATCATGAAGCTGAATTACTGTTAACGCGCCTACAAACACAGGAAGGAGGCTTTGCGTTACCTGAGGTCCCGGTTCTGTTCACGAAGCCTCGAACAGCATTAGCCGACCCGTACCCAGCAGCCGTCACCATCCCCAAGGTCGCGCAAGACGGCACAAGTGACTATGAGGGGGAGCTCTGCGTCGTGATAGGGCGGACGGGCCGCGATATACCCGAGGAAGAGGCGCTGGATTACGTCCTGGGCTACACAGCGTCTAACGACGTGTCAGCGCGCAAACTCCAGTTGCTCACAGCGCAGTGGTGCTTCGCTAAAGGGTTGGATGGAAGTTGTCCTCTCGGTACGTGCAGAAGTGGGAAAAGGATTGTATTCAACTGAGAAGAACAAGGGAGATGAATCCCAAGAGAAAGCCCTCTCCAATGTTGAGGCAGCAGTGAAGGGGTGTAGGCTAACACAGATTACTACCCAGGTCCCGTGCTCGTAGCCCCAAGCGCAATTCCCGACCCCCAACAGCTAGCCATCAAGACGATATATAATGGCAATGTGGTGCAGGACGGCCACACGAGAGACATGATCTTCAGCCTGCGCCAACAAATTGCTTATCTGTCGCAGGGAACCACTTTAGAAGCAGGCTCTATCATCCTAACGGGAACACCGGCCGGTATTGGTTTCTTCAAGAAGCCAGCTGTGGTACTTGAGGATGGCGGCGATATCCGCGTGGAGATTGAAGGCATCGGCACCCTTGTCAACCGCGTACGTTATGATGCGGACTGAATAAATATTCTAATGGCTTCGGAAGATGCAGCGAGTCTATCTATGAAGTCTTGTATATATTCAGCGTCTGACAATAGGTCCTCCTCGTTCAAAACGTGCGAGTTGGTGCTTAGCGTGTAGCCACGGAATCATTCATCGTAACGAGCCTATAAATGAACATCCCTCGAAAAAATGAGAGCACAATGATTGATATGCATTTATGGCTGTTCGCTTAGAGTGTTGGTGCTTTGGAATCTCACGATGTTTTTAAGGTCATCAAGAATAGCCGCTTGAGATAGCATATCATACAAATCGTATGTTGAACAAAGGCCTTGACAATCCTAGGGCAAAGTGAAATACATAATTCTGATATTAATTTACAACAAGCTCGCTTAGGTACAATTTTCGAGCAATACCATGCGATCCTCATGAATACCGATCCTCGCCTTAGTCAACTCATACCATAGCACAATCATTGAAGAAACCAGGTCGGCACTTCTGGGCCCCAGACAGCTAGAGACTCGTCGCCAGCCGGACTATAGCCGATCGGGGTTTTGCGGTTGACAACATCGCCATCGATGTAGTGCTCGATCATGTTATGAGAAGTGTCCCACCAATAGTCGAATATCTGCGACCCAAGGATATGTCGACCAACGCCCCAGACGGGTTCATAGCCCTTCTCGGCTAGCCACTGGTGTCCGAGCATTTGGGTATCGTAGTCGTGCACTTCAAAAGAGCAATGGTGCACGTGACTAGTCTTGTTCGTGCTCATGAAGAACGTATGGTGGTCAACGTAATCGTCGCCGCGGTCGATGTGGGCGAAGATGGCAACATCCTTCTTGCTTCCGTCTGGCTCATCGACGTACAAGAAGTCCGTCGGTACGAGGTTGAAATTCTTGAGGTAGAATTCGAGTTCGCTAGAGAAGTCCTGAACACATAGGCCGTAGTGGCCCAGCTGAAAGATCGCTACCGTCAGCTTCTAATAATGTGCTCTGGAGTATGGTAAACGGACCTTGTGTACAGCGGCTGGGCCGGGCTTGAATCTGAGGAATTCCCGGACACGGGGCTTCTCGTTCTCGAAGTTGTATGTGAGCTTTTTCGGTTGCTCGTCTGGTATTTCCTCTCGCTCCTGCTGCCCGTACATGAGGTTCATTGGGAAGCCCTCGGGGTCATATACAGTAACGAGGAACCCACCCCCGGGTGCGTCAACTAGCTCTTGAATCTCGCTGCTACCTGGTAACTTGGCTGCACGCTCGAGGTCTTCATGCGACTCGACAAGAAATGTTCCCCCTAGGAACTTTTTGGGCCCTTTGAGTGCGTGATCTGCGGATGGGGTGAGTATTGTGAGGAGTCGACGAAAAAAATGCTAAGATTGCCTACAAACGTATTGATCTGGGCCATATCCCCGAAACCATACCTCATCATCGGTCTTTTTCGCGACGGTCATACCAAAGTCTGGTAATACATCAGTTATGCATCATTGGAAATGCCCGAATCCCATACCTCCCAGGAACTTCCCGATTTCGTCCAAATCCGGATGTTGGTAGCGCATATGGGCTAACTTGACCAATTTGACCTGATTCGCCGGGTCGATGTTGTTGCGAGCCCTCCACGTCTGGATATCTTCCTGCTGGTGACCGACTGCTATCAAATCCGGGACTGCAGCTCCTTCATTCCGTGTTTGAATCGCCATGGTTATTCTAATTGATTACACCGACGTTTCCTTAAATCCCGAGAGGTCGACTGATCAATCAATTCGGAGTGGTTTAAGATAAAAGTCGTATAGTTAGTTTTAATTCCCTGGGCCTCAAAGACAGGCACTCCATCGATGGCGAGTTTCTCCACGCGAATCATTGTTAAATAACAGTTCTTACGCGTCGTTCCCATCGGTAGATCTCTTCTCTTACTTCACTTCTTGAACTGTCCCGCCGACGCACGAGGATGTGTACCCCGCCTCGCCCGCATCGACAAGGGTCCCGCAAGCTTGGTGTCCCGCATATGTTTTGACGCCGTCCCGCATGGAGCATGGATTTAACTCCCGTACACGGCAAGTGAGTCTTTCATTCTTCTCTCTGGCTTGGTATTACTGGCAGCTGCTTAGAAGCAGAAGTAGTAAAATACGTTTACTTACAATTCTCATTGACCCTACCCCTTCAACAGATCAGCTTAGTAGTCTAACTATCAGAATGAAATTCTGCCTGAGCAGTACATGACCATTGATCGTTACTTAGGTAGTCAATAAGGATGGACGATAATCGCGTTATGTTGTATGAAATACAATCGAGGCATATACATCATTGAAATAGTTCCTGAACACCGTTCCCCATTTTGTTTGGTCCTCAGACCAAAAGCAGTTGAGCAGTTTCTGGCTGTGCATTGTGCATTATGATCTTTTGTTGACCTATTTGCTATACGTGCATCGAAGAATATTTGCAAGGTCGGAAAATTAGTGTCGCAGCAATGACGGCTAACAAGGATGACGCCTTCACTTTGGCCAGCCAGGGTCCTCCTGGGATCCCTTAGGACTAGGGGCCATCGAAAAGCGGCCCATCCGTTTTCGTAGGGTTGGTGGACCGCTAAAAACCCAGTCAATTGGGAATTAAGCTGCTGTTAAGTCGTCTAGTAGTATCTGGAGTATGGAAGCAAATTTGCGAGATATCTCCCAGTGACCAATGCGTCGAAGAAGATCGATCGCATTGCACAGTATGCTGGGTTCCACAGGGGACAAAATGGTTGGCGACGCTTTGTCACCAGCTAGATGTAGGTTGCTAGTCGAACATGGGACTCGCAGCTCGGGTATGTTCATCTCGTCCTGCGAAGGTACGTATAAGTCGACCGATGGCTTAAACTTGATGTAGCTATACACGACCAAAGCTGAGTAGAAGGCAGCTTTAGGCACATGAATCGCCGGTTCGAGCCCGATTGGAAGCATCTCTAGATCCTTCAATATTAGCAAAGCGTGAAGCACACCGCGTCGAGCCTCGAGTGAGGCAGCCCAATTATTCACGTCTTCCCGGGCTTCCTGCGCAGCCTGTCTGCCGTCGCGACCGATTGAACGTTCGAGGAGGTCGGAGTCGGCATAAAGGGACATGAACGCTGCGTGCCAGAAAATCAGAAGATTGATGTGGTTCTTCTTAGCTCCTTGGATGTGATTGTAATGTTCACGGTGCCACGCCAAGAGTACGTTTCGAAAATGGTGCTTCGACGTGTCGTCAAGCGACGAGGACCGTTCTTCCTGAATGGAGGCTACTATACCCGCAAGCGAAGCATATGCAAACATTTGAGCTTTATTTGACGTAGGGACGGGTGGCACTGCTAGTGAATTGATTGTATCGACATGTGCAGTCTCAGAGCGAGTCGCGCGTTCTTTTTCCACGATACTATACCAGTCGGCCGCAGTGGATGCGAAAAACAGTTCGTCGGAGTTACAAACCGGCAATTTCTCGATTGTATGACGAAGAAGTGGCTCATGGTGGAATGTCGTGGCGAATTCCGAGTCGTGGACATACAATGCCAGGACTAGGCGGACAGATTCTTCAGCGTCTACCCATCGTCTCCAGATGTCTTCTTTGCTCGTTTCTGGGTCACCTGTACTCGGGAGAGGCGCATGGTTGATTTTAAAGAAACCGCCTTGACGGGCCCATGCAATTACTGTACCATGGAAGCTCTCCGTCATGCAAACGTTGTCTGGTTGACCAGAAAGCATACCGAAAGTCTGTCCGATGATGGATGCTTGGACTAAGGAGCGCCACTCTCTGGCATCACGACGAATGTAGGTGTCCCACTATTCTCAGTTTAAGCACTTATCTCTTTAAAGGATTGCGGGAGAATACGTGCTCGAGCGAGCGGCTTACTTACCAATGATAGGTTTGCCTTGTTGAGGGTTTGGAAGATCTTTCTACCCTGCGTAGCAGCGGCTGCTGAGCCCATGAAAAGGGCACCCACAGAGCACACAGACAAAAGAAGTAGGGCGTTTTCTGCTGAAGGACGGAAAGACGGGGCATGTATGAATGGGAAAACTGGGTTAAATCGTACGAAGTATAACTTGATACACAGGTTCTACTTGCGATTAGTGATCCTTCACTGTAAGGCCGGCTGCAATTCATTACGATGCTTACAAGAAAATCGGCGGAGGGTAGTGCGGTAGTGCTGGGGTTTGATTGTAACTTATGTCTGAGGCCCTCCCTGTAAGCCTCATCAATCTCATCTTGCCCTTGTTGCTGCTTCAGGGACTCATGGCAGACGACGTCACGGGTTAATGTCGTGTACCAATTGTACTGGACTGCTGGGACTAAGTCTGAGAGCGACATGTGTCCTTTATAACGACTTAGAGTGCTAGAAGCGCCATAGCTCTCGTGCTGAGAAGGCAAATGCTCCTGATTCGGGTATCCCCATTCTGACATGACGGTCGATATTGGAAAGTCAAGTGTGTTGAGGTCAAAGTCGCTGCCTAATAACCAGGCTGGCTCATGAGCATTTAAGCCAATATCCAATAGTTCCATATCGGTTGGCGTGTTGAATACACCTGCTGGCACACCTGGAAAAGCTGCCCCGATATATTGCCCGCTCGAGACAGTGCCGACGGTTGACTGTAGAGCATGTTGTTGTAAGGGACTATCGGTTAACTTTTGGCTCGGCTCTTCGGCTTGAGCACCCCAGCCATTGGCAGCTGATGCTGTTGTAGGATGGGAGAAACTTGATGATGAGAGACTATTCTGAGACACTGCATCATGTTCACCCTGCGGCGTAATGCCAGCTGGAATATTTTCTCCTGTCAGTGAGAATTGCGCAGACGAAGGCGTAACACTCCTTGTCGACCTGTTGGCCGAGCGGCGAGTGTGAGCTCGAGAATGACGAAGAAGCGAATCCCTGGATGATGTTAGTCGCCGACAAAGTTTGTGGTAGAGGGCTTGGGCAGGTTTGGGTAGACCGATTAACTGACTGTCGACTATATGATTTTCCGCATTCACGACATGAGAATGGCTTCTCCTTAGTGTGGCTACGGATATGGCGCGCTAAATGTTCGGTCTTGGTGAAGCAGACTCCGCACTCGGGACATCTCTTTGGTTGCTTCGCATTCCGTCTCGTCCTCGGTACGTCCGGAAGAGCGACATCGAGCTCCGGAGAATACAACATAATCCGCTCTTAAATAAGATTAAGCACCAGAGATGGATATTCCCTGGATGATATTACTTCTTCTGGAACTTTTGATGAAGCGCTTGTGATGAAGAGCGGAGAACGGATACGGGGTCCAGCCGGGACCGGGGTTCCCCTCTAGAATTATTTTAAGCAGTACTTTTGGCGATCTTGATAGGTCACTAGCCAAACCGCCCGTTTGGAGACCATTGGCAGTGGGCCATGCACCGTCCTACCCATTAAAGATATGACCGCATGAAATGTCCACGGCAAATGGAATATTGTCGTTACTTAGGTGTAGGGAAAGGTTAGAGATACATGCGGCGCTGGTATCTACGAGACTGACGTGTTCGTGACTATCCTTCAAGCGACCTAGGTATCATGCCTTCTTCCAATGATAAGTAAATCTCCGTTCGACCATTAGTCCTAGTGTACCAGCATCTTTCCCTCACTACTCCTGTGTTAACAGATTAAAACGTCTACCTATGTGGTCGGAGTGATATCTGCTGCTTATATAGGCATCCGAGCGTAAGTTGCCTATCATATCAGCGCAGATTGAAAAGTATAGGGCGCTCATGATGGCTTGACACCCGGGCAGTTCAGGGTTCACCCACTTCTGTCGCGCCCATATTCGCCAATACGCTGATCAGTTAGCAGAGCTAGCAATATCTTGAGGATCAAGTTTTGAGGCTAAGGGTATATATATATGCGCACGCAAGTACGCTCAGATATTCAATACTTGATGCGTATAAAGAAACTTCATTGATAGTATAATCAATAGCATTGGTAGATCAAGGGGTCCCCTGCTGCGGGGCTACTTGGACTTCCCCGCGGTATCTAACGCTGAAGATTACTTGGTGAATCTGGAGGTCTTTCGTTAGTGTTGAGAATGACTGGCGATGTAGCTTTATCAGCCTTTACTAAAAGATAGGCCTATGTGCTATATCTTTGGTCATCCCCGCTATTTAGATCGGGCAATCTCCTGTTGCCGCTTACTCAGATTTTGCGGCTTTGCGAAAGTCAACATAAACCCAGCGAAGTCCTTCTTCCTCTCTGTTGCCTCACTCGGATCTTGGTTGCTACATCCTTAGTTTTTCAAAGTTAGATACCTTATTATCTAGAGCGGACTTCGTTGTGATTCGCTGGGAGTATCCATGAGAACTCGTGGAATTTCAATTCGCCTGATTAAGCTTATTGACGAAAGCTACGAGTATTTTTCCAATGGGTCGTGCGTCGGGGTACCAGTATCCGGCTAGTGCAAATGATTCCTTCGGCTTCCTTATTGGCTATCTGGGTGTCACCACGACCACCTCTTCCTCGCCTGACGCATCGAACTTGACAGGAGACTAATCTCTTCTACAGCAAATGGCCAAGGCTACGGGCGCGAGTCGGCGATAATCGCTGTATCACGATCATTGAAACTCGTATACCTAACATCATGTCGCCCAACTCCGGGAATGTGAGACGCAGCCCGGTACGCGAGGACGACCTCCAGGGCTTGGATCATGGAGGTCGCTATTAATGAAACGCGCGAAGCACGAAAGGATTGCCGTAATAAACCATACGTAAAACACGCTCTCGCGCAGTCGCCACATTAAAACTGAGCGTGGAGCAATGTCTTGTCCATGATAATAATAGAAATACTTTTATGCATGCATCCGTAGCTGACCCTTTTGATCACCCCGGCACCTTGGCTCGCGATGCCTATGGGGTCTCTGGGTTCAGGGTCCTGCCGCTAACAGTACCGGGGTTTACAACCAGGTCACTGGAAGACTAGATAAGCAGCAATCACCGGTATATACCTGGAGCGGCGTTAAAGATCGCCAGGTGGCTCGCCGGAGAGTGTTTTTTTCTCACTTACGAGGTAGTATTCATGCGTATTGTAGGGAACGAGAATTGTAAGGCGACCAATGATTCATTGATGCCGATTTGCTCTCCCCAGTTTGTAGATTGCTTGCATGATTTGGCACATTGCCCCGGCTGGAAAAGGGCCCTCTCGGAAGCCGAGGTGCGTTATAAAGTTGCACTGCGACTTGGGGTTATTTTCTTCCAAGTACGCTTTAGAAACGGAACTGAAGTCATGGTCGCTTACACATCGAGTTGCTAGTGACATGGGATCATCATCTCATTAGAGAGAAATCACCAATTATTACGAAGTGCCGCAAGACCAACAACACTTAGGCGAGACTACTGCAGGTCCTTACTAAGGCTTTCGCATCTCAACCACATCTTCTAAGCTAAACACCTGGCCCAGGACCACATGTCAAAATGTGGTCCACTAAGAATGAGGGGTTGAAAGCTAGACAAGAACAAGGATAAGGTTAGATAGGCCTTGTCCTCCAAGGTCCTTGACAGGCTATACCCCTCCACAGCTCCCCTCGTCGTCACGATTGACCACTTGTCCCGAGGCACGAGACACTCTCTTCGTTCTATAACGTTGGATGACTGGACGTCGCTCCTTGCGTCAGTGTCCAATTCCTTTGTTCTCTTCCAACTTGCGAAAGTAGAGAAAATGCAAGCTGTGCCCAGGAAGATAGTTAATACGAATACTGGTGAACTGGGGCGCTTTGTCATGCCCACTTGAGGATGACATCAACGAAGATGCAGCTCGGAATGCTTCTTATCCACCTGCACCCACACCTCTATCCACTTAGACGTCGCATAGGCCCGTAGCTCGCGTAGAACACCGAAGGCGCGCCAAAGCCTCTGACGGCATGAGGGGCTGGGCGCAGTCGGGTAGACCGTTGCGACTCTGACCAGCTGCTAGTTATAAAGTTGACGCCAGCCCGGCTGCTCTCTGAGTCGGATTCGCCTTATTCATCCTATACTTAATCTCCTGACTGTTCTCTTCACTGCCCCTCCCGCATTCCTCAGCCAGAATCATCTCATTAAGTCCCATAATCCAGCCTCCCTAAATCATCAACATGCCTCAACAGATTCCCGCGGCCAGCAAGCTCCTCGACCTGCTCAGCTTCAAGGGCAAGGTCATCGTCGTGACCGGCGCGTCGGGTCCTCGAGGCATGGGTATCGAGGCCGCGCGCGGTGTCGCCGAATTGGGCGCTAACGTAGCCATCACCTATTCCTCGCGCAAGGAGGGTGCCGAAAAGAACGTCGAGGAGCTGACCAAGGAATATGGCGTCAAGGCTAAGGCATACAAGGTCAATGTCGGCGACTTCGCCTCGGTGGAGCAACTCGTAAAGGACGTACTCAACGACTTTGGCGGCCGCATCGACGGCTTCGTCGCCAACGCCGGCGCGACAGCAGACCACGGCGTGCTCGATGGCTCCGTCGAGGAGTGGAACAAGGTTATCCACACGGATCTGAACGGCACCGCATACTGCGCCAAGGCCATCGGGCCCGTTTTCAAGAAGCAGGGCCACGGATCTTTCGTCATCACGGCGTCCATGTCGGGCCACATCGCCAACTACCCGCAAGAGCAGACCTCATACAACGTCGCCAAGGCCGGCTGCATCCACATGGCCCGATCCCTGGCCAACGAGTGGCGCGACTTCGCCCGCGTCAACAGCATCTCTCCCGGCTACATCGACACCGGCCTGTCGGACTTCATCGACGAGAAGACCCAGAACCTTTGGAGGAGCATGATCCCCATGAACCGAAACGGCGATGCTAAGGAGCTGAAAGGCGCTTACGTCTACCTCCTGTCTGACGCCAGCACGTATACTACCGGTGCTGATTTGGTCATCGATGGCGGATATACCTGCCGATAAATTCATGTTTCACGATGTAATGAACCTCGACGTTGAACAAAGGCGTTCTGGAACCAAAATTTCGCTTAGTTATTAATAGCTGCATGACATAGGGCTCACGTGCTGAGTGAGCTGGGTTAGATATCGAATGGGAATAGAAGTTATATATCCAGCTATACCCCTCGTCTTCACCATCGTGCTCTCTTTCTAGATTCCCCGCCCTGTATCGCGGGTAATTGTCTATCCTCTCTCATCTCAAACTCCTATTTCAGTATCAATCCTGCGCTGCACTCGCAGACACATCACCACCGTCGCATTTTGGAGGGCGATACGCCCAGTGACGTATTTCTCTAAATTAGAGCAGTCCGATTTAATCTCGCCTGCCGCTACCTGGAGGGGCATCTGGACCATGATGCAATTGGTGGAGTACATCAACCACGGGCCGAAAGCGTTGCACCGCGTCTCCGCTAAAGCATCGACAGCGACACTAGGTACACAGAGCGTTTTGAAAAATAGAGTCTAGGGAATGAATGGCGGCTTGGAACTAGTTGATGTATTTATAATGGCTTAATTAATTTAGTCTACGAAGAGTGCGATAGCCTTTTGTTTGACCCGCCTGATCTGATGAAGGTCACCCGCAAGACCCAATTGTTGTTTATGCTCGAATAGCCCTGGGCCTCAGTCATTAGTTTAGAGTAAGGGTGCATGAAAACCTCTCCTTTTTCTTATTCTATGCTTCTCCCTGTGCCTTTTCTAAAGTAACTTTTATCGTTGCTTCTGTGCGGATTGCCCAGAGCTATACAGATTCAACACCGAGAGCGAGTTAGGTAGCGCTATGGCATCATGATCAAGATGCGAAAATTCCGACTCTAGTCTATAACATGAAGCGAAGAATAGACTAAGCAGTACCGAAAGGTATGCTCACTTTATTCTAGCTATCTCAATGGGAGCTGCATGCGCCCGCTAAGAAACCGCACCACATGCTATAACAAGGGCTGAGTAGGTACAAAGCTTGGGCAATGATTCGACATGAAAATAATATTCTATTAGCGTATAGACCCTTGGCTATCCAAAGGACTCCCAGTCTCTTGAAGAGTCAATTGGCCTCTGTCCACAGCACTCTTACGGCCTGGAACCTCCCCTTGGGAAGGTTTAGCCGATGCCTCAGAGTCTGAATAGCTTCATTTATCGGCTATCCGAAACGTCTCCCGGCTTCATTCATATGCTGTGATAAATACGAGTACGTAGGCCTGATGTAGTTCATGGGGTCTGGCATAGGTGGCCACCCGTCTGGGCGTAGGTTCTTCTGGAACATATGTTTAGATACTGGCATATTAAGGTGAAGCTTCGGAGCCGCATAAACACGTACATGTGCTATTCTTAGAACCTATGTGTCTATAAATTGTTGCCGCTCAGTAATTAAGAGTAACGGCCCCAGGAAACCATCGTATTAATAGTCATCTTACGGACTCGGTCTTCGAACCTTGATTCGCCTCAATTTCTACCCTTCTTCTCCCCCGCCGCAGTCCAGCACCCTCTTTGCGAATAAAGTTCGAGGTATATATCGTAACGATGGAAGTATAATGTGCAGGTAGTAGCCGTGTCTTGTATGATATATGCTCACATTAAGCATTTTGCGCTACCACTCATGCTTCTGCATATTTTGAAGATATAACACCTTATCTCACGGACCTGCCTCTCCCGACCTATGTCGTTTGCATGAGTCCCCCCTCCTCAAGTTTCCCACCAAGCCCTTTGCCTCACATCACAGCCCTCCTCTCGAAACGGCTCGCTGAGCACCTGCCCAGCACTTGAGTTACTAATTTAGCAGGCGATCGCGAGGGTCTTGACGAACATGACTTCTCCCGTGTACCGTTGCAGACTCGCAGACGATGCGATACTCGTCCACCAGAGGTCGAGCCATTACAGGCTGCAGAATCTTAGAATCACCTTCCAGCGCACGGTTCGGGTCCCCGACAACGAAGAGAGAGCGAAGCTTCCACCCGGCCTTGGCACGTTCCCGTTGTTCAAGACTGATGATTTCGCTCGCAAGCTATTCTCCGATAAAGCTATGAAAGGCGGTGTCTTTTTCCCTATGTACCAGCGGGAGGCTATGTGGATCAACTTTACTGCCGACGCTCCCTTCATGATCAAGATCTACGCTGGCGGCGTCAACGTAGTGTCCGGCGAGCACAATTCGGAGACTTCCGAGACACTAGCCAGGCGTTTTGACCGTATGGCTATGGGAGAGAGAATCCAGGATTACGTTGTAGTTCCTCAACAATCCTGGCTTGATGGCTTCGCCGTCTCTCCTGGCGTCATCAGACAGTTCGTCGCTATGCCTCTGGGTACTGGATACAGCGTAGAGGCACAGCTTACTGGGCAGGAAACCGTTGGTGGCCTGCAATTTGAAATCACCCCGTCTATGCCGAAGGTGAGAAGTCATTGCACCCCATCCACAGACTTCTCTATTCTGGTCAGGTCCGTCTCTGGGAAGTTTCGTCGCATCCGGTGCTCCCCCACGGACACAATCGAGAAGGTGAAAGGGTCCATCGAAGATTCGGAAGGAATACCGACTGGCCACCAGCGATTAGTTACGAATGGCCGGCAGTTAGAAGATCGTACGTCAAATCAATCCCTTGATATGCTCCATATACTGACCATCCAGACCGAACCCTGGAAAGCTACAATGTACAGAGAGTAAGTAACTGCACCGAGACGATGAAATTGGTTCTATCTCTTGTAGCCACTTGCGCTAATCAATCGACATCTCAGGATAACATTATTGATTTGCTCCTCAGACTACGAGGCGGTGGTTGGTCCGGACCCATGAGCGTCGCAGCAGGCGGAAATATCGAGCAAGTAATTCACAGGGACGACAACCCCGCGAAGATCTGGGCTGCGGCCTCCACCATCACCATCCCCGTGCATATCCTGACAACGACGCTGTTCCGCCAAGTCACGGGACGAGAACCCCCGCCATGTCCCATCTCCGTGGCGAAATATGCAGCGGCCGACGGGCCATTCTTCGATCTTCAGGAGAAGCCCAGTGGTATCTCGGGCGCGTTCGCCGGGATCAAAAGCACCAATCTAATCGATGCCGCTCGCCGCCGCACGTCCAGTGGCAGTGAACCCAGTATCAAGCCGCGAGTCATCAAGATCGATCGCGACACGATTGACGATCCTGATGGTATTATCGGCCCCAACGGACCGTTTCAGGCTTTTCGGTCTTTAAAGGACCTTCAGGATGAGCTTAAAAAGGAGTATACGGCGACAAGATGCAGCTTCGTGGCGCCAGGCGAACGCGGGTGTTTTGGGCCGAAGCATAAAAAATAGGGTCATACCATTAAGGTATTGAGAGAGGAGTTTCCTAATTGACACGAAACACTTCCTGGCCTTCTTTATGGCGTCGTTAGTTAAGTAGCTATGCTATAGCCCTCATCGGCCAAACAATATGATTGATTTGTCTGACATATACTGATTCCCCAGCGGGTGACGTCGGTTCGGGGAAAGGGGCTGTATTTGATATATGCCTTATTTCCGGCGCACAACGCATCCTTATCTGTACCACCTCGACATTAGGATAAAAACATCACAGTTGAGGGACTAAAGTGCGATGAACGCCGTATTTTGGGCCACCAAATTTGCGCGTAGCGGAATGCAACATCAATCGTAATTATATGAGCAGCCGCATATTCTCCTCATCCCTATGCATACTTGGACTGTACTGTGGCTGAGTCGACATCCCGAGATATTGTAAGCCCACTAAATAGGCAGTGATTAGCACCATCTACCTACTGTACTGTACATCGGCCGCACTAATACTGGCTGTGACAGCACGCGCTTCCGACCTTCTGGGCCGAGATCTGATAGGTGCGTATAATTGCTATCCACGTGTGCAGGTGCCGATGCTATTAGCTAGTTACATTAGCTAAGCCCAAATCTATGGGTATCTATGTCTAAGAAGCATGAGAATTGAGCTGACCCGATTGAATCTCAGCTTTGATTCAACTTATCCTCCCGAGGCGATCTGAAAAAAACTTGATAGACTTCGTGGTTGTAGTAGTGGTGTAAAGTCTATCAAGTTTTTTTCAGACCGCCTCGCCTCCGTGACTTACCCCATGTTATCTATTGCCCTACATGGCTACTTGACTCGTCTTCGTCTGCATGTTTTAATCTGTTTTGCTTATAGCTTGGGGTGGAACCCTCCCGGTGACCCAGCAGCGGTGGACGAAGTCCGTCTGCTAGGTACGCTAGGTGAACCGGCTTACGTTGCAGTGGCGGTCTTGTCTTACTTATCTGTTTATATGTATCAATTACTTGCGATAACCTTCTTTTTGCGGTATCGTCATATATTTCATGTTGAAGGTACTATGTACGATTGTTATCTCCTACGTAGAAGGTACTTCACTCTCTCTCTAGGAGTGAACGTGAATGGTAGTCTCTCGCCATCGCGAGCTGAGCTTATTCGCTGTCTAACAACATCTGATTGGCCGGTTGTACATTTGGGTCGGTTGTTTTAAAGTCTATTCTCGTAGTTCAGAACTACTTGAGCCTAGGCGCCTGCGCTGAGAGCAAGATATATCTATTAGAATAGCACCTGTTCATGCGCAGAGCCACGCATCTTACGGTATCTATGGACTTACGGTGCCGGCGCTGATCTAAATGCTCGCCGTTTATCTAGCTAGTCCCAATTTCTCCACCTTTTGCTAATCTTCGTCGCATAATCACTCCGCCGTGCAGGTTCCCCGGTCTATGGTATCTGCGGGGTGAAGAGATATGGCCTGGGCTACTACTACTTATTGGTTGTAGTTCCCAGACACCGATGAGCGGAACTACATGGCTATGCATTACATCAACTCATCTCAAGTTTTAATTCACTGTATTACGAAGAAAGGGTCTTGCATATTTGTGCACCCAAACCTGCACTTCGTACCATAGAACACTCATCGATCTTTTCTTTTTCTGGGCCTGTGCATTTAGACACGAGAGAAGAAGAAGCGGCAGTGAGAAAGTAGCGGAATCATGTCTGCTCCTAGCTCCGGGTCGCAGCCCTTGGACTTCAAGGCGCCCTTGGACGCAGAGGTTGATGCCACATATGAAGAAAGCACCAATTTCGGAGTCGATGAGAAGAAACTGGTGCGCAAGCTCGATTGGCATCTCGTTCCTCTTGTTATGCTGCTTTGTATGTCCTACATTTATTGTGCTTGTCTTAGCCTGGTGCGCGTTCGTTGGCTAATTTTTCAACTACTGTAGATACATTCAGCTTCTTGGATAGGTACGACTGGCAGAGACACGTCTACGTATGAGTGCGCAGACGCTGACGAGGTTATTATAGAGTTAATATTGGCAATGCGCGGCTCTACGGCCTGGAGGAAGACCTAGGTCTCACCCCTAACCAATTTCAAATTGCCGTTTCCATCGTCTTCGTTACTTGTGAGTCAAGAGATTGGATAGCGAAGCGGGCCTCAATATTTTCAGCGAGAGATTCATAGAATTAATCCCGTTGGCGTTAAATCATAGCATAGAGCTAATACCCAGCCCACAGATATCATCTTCGAGCTCCCTTCTAATCTTGTTCTGAAGCCCATTGGGCCGCAGCGCTGGATAGCCTTCATCGTGTTTGTCTGGGGGATATTAGCGCTGTCTACGGGGTTCGTACATAACTTTGGAAGCCTCGTGGCCTTGCGTGTGTTGTTGGGAGCGTTTGAAGCTGGGCTGTTCCCAGCCCTGAACGTATACCTTACCTTCTTCTATACGAAACGTGAGCTTGCGTTGCGCGTCGGCTATCTCTTCGTCAGTGCTGCAATCGCCGGTGCTCTCGGAGGTCTTCTTGCCTACGGCATCGGACATTTGGACGGCGCGCGTGAGATGAGGGGTTGGCGATGGATCATGATTATCGAAGGGATCCCTACCATTATACTGGCTTTCGTGACTCTCTTCCTTTTGCCGAACGATCCAGAACACGCGTACTTCTTGAATGCCGACGAAAAGAAGCTCATGGCTGCGAGACACGGGCGGCAGTACGGGTACACGGAGAGTGCGCAGAGGTTCGACAAGAAGGATATGATGAAAGCATTCAAGGATTGGCGGGTATGGATGTTCTGTGTTGGGCAGTTTGGAAGTGACACGATGCTTTATAGTAAGCGATGGCCCCGGCCGATGTGGTGTATATTGCGTCGAGGCATAGATGAAATTGACGTGAAGAGGACAGGTTATTCCGTCTTCCTCCCAACCATTATCAAGGGTCTGGGCTCTTGGTCGTCGGCGGAGATCCAACTACTCACAATCCCATGCTACGCGCTCGGGGCCATTTCGTACATGACGATTGCCTATATCTCCGACCGCAGGCAGATGCGAGCTATCTTCTGTGTGATCTGGGGCGCCATCAGCGTGATCGGCTACGGCATCTTAATATCGAACACGCCGGCAGGCGTGCATTACTTTGCGTAAGATGAAGCACAGCTCTTTCTGTGCCTGCCTCTCTTCCAAGCATACGGCTGACGGGTTCTGTTTCAGGTGTTTCTTGATTGCAACAGGACTCTACGTCTTGGTCGGCTTGCCTCTTGCTTGGGTGAGTCTTCTTCACCACTACATCCGCTACATTGATATCCCAACGCACGCTGACTTGTCGCACACAGCTCCCAAACAACAGCCCGCGATACGGCAAGCGCACGACTGCCAGCGGCTTGCAGCTCACGATTGGTAATGCCAGCGGGATCATGTCATCCTTCATTTAGTAAGTCCCTCATAAGAGCAGTCCCCCTTTCGTGGTCGCACGGCCTGTCACTGACGGGATTCGGCCACCCAGTCCGAGCAGCGATGCACCGAGATACATCAAGGGCAACGGAATAGCGTTGTCACTGGTGGGTTTGTCGTCATTGGCGTTCGGAACTCTCTGGTTCTCGTACTCACGGGAGAACAGGAGGCGTGAGAAGGGCCTCATCAAGCCCGAGCATGCGAACTTGTCCGAAGAAGAGCTGGCGGAGCTTGGAGATGAGAGTCCGAGATTCAGATACACTATCTAACACAACTTGGCGATGATCGCGATAGTCGCCTACCATACACAAAGAGCCTTGAAGAGTAGAAGATAATCAAAGGAAAGACCTTGATACACTGAAACATACTGTAACTTGGATCTTGGATACTAGACTTGTATTAGTATAAGGAGGAAGAAGAGTTATCTAGACATTTTGGTGGGGATTGGACTCCCCTGAATGGAGCTGGGGTAGGTACTTTAGGTACGGTAGAACGGTCGCTGTAACCAGGCTCGCCAGGCCTACCACCACAGTACCTAGGGTAAGCGCTTTCCATGCATAGCTGTACAGCCCCACCGTCGCGTTTCGCGCCTACCTAGCTCGAGCTTAATTGATTTTTCTGGCGCGTCGTGACATCACCGAGCACCTCTGTTCCTTCCCTCCCTCTCATCTCACCTATTCTTTCTGTCTATCCCTCTGCCGTTGTTCTCCTCACACTGCTATACCTAGTCCACCTCCCTTTGCATTACCACCGCGCAGTCCTAATCGCACCCGCATTCGCCCTCGTGGTCGCGCAGCAAACATGGGTATCAAAGGCCTCTTTGGGGTGCTCAAGGAGGAGGCGCCGGCCGCCATCAAGGAGGGCGACATCAAGAACCACTTCGGCCGCAAGGTTGCCATTGTACGTCTTGTCTCGTTATATCAATGCTCGCCCGCGACACATCAGATTCAACTAACCTTGTTCTAATTCTACAGGATGCGTATGTTCCCGTAACACCCCGCGTTCCGGCGTTGTCGTTGTCTCTTTCCACCCGTTAACGCATGTCTCCCCTCTAGCTCGATGAGCATCTACAGTTTCCTCATCGCCGTCCGATCCGATGGCCAGCAGCTGATGAACGAGTCGGGAGACACCACTTCCCACCTGATGGGCATGTTCTACCGCACCTTGCGCATGGTCGACAACGGCATCAAGCCCCTCTACGTCTTTGACGGCGCGCCCCCGAAGCTCAAGTCGGGCGAGCTCGCCAAGCGCTTTCAGCGTAAGGCCGAGGCCAACGAGGACCTCGAGGAAGCCAAGGAGACGGGTACTGCCGAGGATGTCGAGAAGTTCTCGCGCCGCACCGTCCGCGTCACCCGTGAGCACAACGCCGAGTGCCAGCAGCTCCTGAAGCTCATGGGCATCCCCTACATCATCGCCCCCACCGAGGCCGAAGCCCAGTGCGCCGTGCTCGCCCGGGCCGGCAAGGTCTACGCAGCCGCCAGCGAGGACATGGACACTCTCTGCTTCGACAGCCCCATCCTCCTCCGCCACTTGACATTCAGCGAGCAGCGAAAGGAGCCCATCCAGGAAATCTCGGTGGACAGGGCGCTCGAGGGTCTGCGGATGGATCGCAAACAAGTACGTCGCCTTCACGTTCTACCTAGCATCTCATCTGGCATTTGCTAACTCTAGTAGTTTGTGGATCTCTGTATTCTGCTCGGATGCGATTATCTCGACCCCATCCCCAAGATCGGTCCTTCGACCGCCCTCAAGTTGATCCGCGAACACGGCAGTCTCGAAAAGGTTGTCGAATACATCCAGAACGATCCCAAGCACAAGTACACAGTGCCCGACGATTGGCCCTTTGCCGATGCGCGAGCCCTGTTCTTCGAGCCCGACGTACGGAAAGCCGACGACCCGCTCTGCGACTTCAAGTGGGAGAAGCCCGACACCGAGGGCCTCGTCAAATACCTGTGCACCGATAAGGGCTTCAACGAGGATCGCGTCCGCGCCGGCGCCGCCAGGTTGGAGAAGGGCAGCAAGAGTTCGCAGCAGGCTCGGCTCGAGGGTTTCTTCAAGCCCCTCCCCAAGACGGAGGAGGAGAAGGCTGCGCTAAAGAGAAAACACGAGGAGCAGAACGAGGCGAAGAAGAAGAAGCTGAAGGAGGAGAAGAAAGAGAAGGCGAAATCCAAGGGCAAACCTAGAGGCACCGCCTAGCTTGACCTAGGCGTCACAAAGACGGCGCGGTCGGGGTTCTACGTCTATATGCTTTCGCGGCGTTGGTGGTTAAGCTGGCAGGCGGCGTTCCGGACTATGGATGGTAGTGGTCATTGATACCATGGATTCTGAGGGCATCGACTCAGTCGCGAATGCTGTGTTCTTCGCTAGGTATTATATTTGCTATATCAGTTTGCCTTGCATGCAGAAACAAGGCTCGCATTAGGCGTGCAAATACCGATGTGATGAAATGAATGTCTTTTATATACCTGATACTTCCATGTGATGTGTTGTTGCGAATCTCGTACCATGATACTCTGATCCTCTTCGTGGCCCCAATCGTCGGCTTACTCCAAAAGGGACTAGGTACCTGAAACACTATGAATTGGCTTCGCGTGACTCCTCTTGGAATGCTCTTTCTTTATACTATGATACATGACATCGGTCAATATAATAATACAGTGGCTGGGGAACAAGTACGCGATATATAGCGTGCCTTGTGATTCTGACGTTCTTCCTTATCTGCATACCCGTCTCGAGTGGCTGGGGTGATCAGAGAGCTAAATAAAACCAACGCTCAAAAATCTGATATGATATATGCTCGAGTAGGTAAGATCAGAAGGCAGCTGTTTCAAGACAGCACTACGCTCGACTTTCAATCGTATACGTGCCAGAGAGGATAGTCAGCTGTTATATATAGCGGAACATATTGTTCTTGACGCTCCGCTTCATAGCCACGGGCTGCCCGTCCTCGTACTCGACGCCCGACTCGCCGCCGTCGCCCGCGATACCGGACATTTTCTGCTTCAGTTCCTCGTCCAACTCGGCCATTGTTTTTGTTTTGGTCTTGATCTTCTGGTCTTGTCGTGTTTCGGGGCCTGCGTTGGGTGATGTGACGTCATGGTCTTTAGTTGAGCTTTGAGTGTGGAACGCAGGTTGAGCGCTGGCGAAGCGTCGGGGGAAAGTGAGTGTTGTTAAGGAGGGTTTTAAGACGTAGGATAAATGAGATTGCGCTCGCATCATGTTTGGAGTGAGGATTGTGTTGAGTTGTAGTTGTAGGTAGTTGGATCTATTGTGAATGCTGTGGAGAGGTGAAATGAAATGAAATGAATGCATCAAGTGGTGATGACCTCAAGGCCCTGGATAGACCCCACTATAGCTAATACTAGGTACATAGCTACTAACCACTAATAGTGGTACATATGTATACAGGTGATGGACTTCTCGCAAGATCGAATCTCGTTCCACGTATTCTACTGTTAATAGATGATTTAACTAATTCACTGATCATTCTACTGCCAAACCTAGGTGCTTGAAGTATCGCGTAAGTTAGTAGAGATGGAGTTCTAATGCATTTTATGTGTCCTAGACTTAATGTGTTGATAACTTAATCACCGACCTATGCGCCTTTGTAGTTCGCATTTGCTACCCTAATATTCCAATCTCAATATCCACGGCGCTCACAGCTATGAGATATCATGAGTACGTGCTATAGTTGGCAAATATCCTATTTAGGCGAAACCAGCAATGATATACAGCTGAGCGCCACGCAGATGCAGACAATTTAGCGCCAATAGTGATAGTCGCGTTTTATAGTATATGCACTGCACCTCACACCGTCAAGAAATATCGAATCGGCGACATCCGAGATTCAAGGACGCATATGTATATGAAGTTCATACTAGTATAGTGCTTACGGCACCATTTTCCCGGGGAGTCGCGCGGCTCAAGATGCTAGAAATCATCGACTCCCATCAAGCCGATGAAGCGGAGAGAAGGAGAGAGGAAACAGCTAGCGACCAACAAACGGCAGACTGCAGCCTGACGGCCTCCTCTGGTATTTAAGGGGTCGGCCGGATCCTTTCACGCTGGCCGTGACCACGTGTCAGGGAGATCAGGGAGATCAGGGAGACGGCATGCCGTCGAGGTACCCAATGTCGGCGTGACATGGTTAGGCTCCCACGCGCCAAGGCCGGCCTGGATTGGCTACCGGGACAGTCACAAGCGAGATGCTGTGGCAAGAAGGCCTCCGTCAGTCATCTCTCGGCGCTGCGTATATGCCGTGTCGGAGGGCTGAGCCTCATTGTGCAGTAAGTCTTTGACGCATAGCGATGACATGGAGCAAGGCTAGCGAACGCCTTCTCGCCCGGCCACTATGGGAGCCTGCATGACATCACCCTCCACACGGCTCAGTCAGCTCAGCGCTTAGTGAAGGCGGCAGATGGTCTCATGCAGATACCGGGTCTTCGGTAATGTTCAATGCAAGTCCTAGTGCTTCGCCCGAATATATAGGGAGAGATGGCATCTGAAAGGGATCACGTCTCCCAGAAACTGACTTCTCCAATCTTCTTGTCCCTACAATCTCTACCACCTTGCTGCTTTTTTCTTTTTATATAGGTGTAACACAAGACGCACGAGAAACGACTTAAGAGTATTGTCACATACAGAAGAAAGGAACATAAAATCAGATCAAGACCTCATATCAGAGTAGCAACAAGAGGAAACTCGGGCGTATATCGACGCCATCAATCATACCCAGTTCTTACCCCATCTACGACTCGCTCGCCCTGCCAACCTACTTACTTTCACCCCTCTACTCTAACCACCGCAATCATGCCGACTTACTACCACGACCGCGACCATCACCACCACCACCATCACAAGGACGGTTACGAGCTGGCGCATGACATAGGGCGCGAATTGAGACATAGTCACCGGCCGATGCGATACATCGTCAACGAAGGGAAGCTCATCATCGACGAGCGGTCCTTCGAGGACCGCGACCGCAGCAGCAGTAGCAGGTCCAACACCGTCATCTACAATGCGCCGGGATCCACGATGTGGATCGAGAATCGGAACAACAATAAGGGATTATCATCGTCGTCATTCCACGGAGGAGTGGAATGCCGCGGGTGCTTCCGCCGTCGCGACCGCTGCTATGGCGGCTACTGCTACGAGTGTCTGTCGCTGCGCTTGGATAGGCCGCGAAGTCATGAAGTGCTTAGGGTCGAGGATCGCAAGTTACTGGATTACTACCCTGAGAGGAAAGCGCTTGGGTGGCGATAGATAATTGGATTCTACGGAGGATAGGTATAAAGGGGTGAGGGTGTGGCATATTGGATTACATTGATGGCATGTAGATAGATATTGGACTGGCTGTGTTCTACATAGTTGGACGCAAGGGCAACGGCTAGATGTTCTATTGGAAGCCAGGGGGCGAATAGGCGTACGGCGTTTTGTCACGTCACAAGCTACAAACATCATAGCATGATTTTCCTGTCTCTATTCCTATCTCATTTGTTGTATTCTTACTTATTATGTCGACTCTGCGGAATAGGCAGAGTAGGACAATCTCTTGTAGATTGTTGATCGAATAAATGCCATATAATTACAATCTATCATCGCGTCCTTATTGTCTACCGATTTCTTTTCTTTTCTTTGCCTCCCTTTTCTTCTGTCAAGCAAGTTTGCGTACATAAGTTATACTGTGGCAGTGCTGATGGAATGCTTATGCAGAGGCATCCAATGATGCGCACCTTGCTTGGTATAGAGAGCATGCATAGATGAGTTATCGGCACAGCCACTCCAGCTTATGAGCTTCCTAGGTCTGTCTTATAATTGTGCACTGCCTTTCACCGCTTTCTCTAGGACTTAATGCATGGATGTTTTGAGGCTCTGCGAAATTCAGCGGTCGTTTGTGGAGTAGTTGTAGTCATCTGATTATACCCAGATGTATGTGATATTTTAGCGTACTCTGTCTTGTTTGCGAACATCGGTGGGCGGTTTAATCTCATGTTCAATGCCAACCCTTACCTATAACACACGTCAGTAGAGGCTGTTGGAGTGCTTGTAGACTATACTGAGATTATCGTCTCTGGGTAATTAGGACTACAAATACCTAGGCGTCCTCTGACGCATATATTGCTGCGCATCTAAGCCTCTCGGTGGCAAGGACTGGTGTATTGACTGATGAACACCTGCAATCAGGATTCTCCATATTGAACTGTAATAGTCAGAGATCCATGCAGTGGTAAATACATGTATCTTGCAGCGTGATTACATTGAGGTCTCCTCTAATAAACTGTGGCAAGATGGAGAAGCGATGAGAGCATAGAAGCAAATGCGGAAACATTAGAATAAAATTAGAAGTTACGATGAACTTTATGCAAGCCGACCCAATCACAGAAAAGGAAAGAATAGAAAGGAAAGAAAAGTAAAGAAAGACACTCACTGTCACGAATTAGCCTTGTAATAAATGGGTGCACGCATAGAGCCGAGGGGCTGACTAGAGAAAGTCCGAGGTCTTCGTGCGGCAACAAGAAGTATATGCCATTATATTTAACTTACGAGGCACCAACACCATCTATGATCAACCCCATTTACAAGCTAGATACCAATCAAAACTACACTGGCACATGGGAAGCCTATGGAAGAATTATAGTCATTAGTAAAATAATTCTAAGCTATCTAAAAGTTAAGTATCTAGGTTGTTAGGAGACGGGCACATGCTTCAATAGATGTATGATATCCAGAGAAAAGAAGCAAAAACGCTTGAGAAATGTTCCTTTCTAGAAAGAATAGTGGGATCTGATGTTTTGTGTTGTACGGAAGGAATACGCCAGACAGTGCTACACGCCTTGAAACGGGCTGGGCTGGCCTATGAAGTTGTACGCAATGTACGCGCTAAAAACGTAGTTTTATAGTTTCTGGTAACTATTAGAGACCATCACGGCCAAACCATACCGCCCGTGCTGATCTAAGATGGCATTATCAGAGTATACAGGCAAATGGCAAAAGAGCAAAGACTGAGCATAATAGATGAATTCACCTAGAAGCTTGCTCGAAGCCAACGGAAACACATGTAACATTGTCAATTTACCAAACACTTGGGGATGAAATTTTGACACGCAGATCTCCGTCCCGCTGCGTGTTGTCCTTCCAACAAGGCACACTGAATACGAATAAAGTTCGCACAAAGGAAGTTAGTATCCCATATCTCGCGGCGACCTCTATCCAGTTCTTAATTAGTGGTAACAAAGGCCCTGTATTAGGCAAACCCAAATAAAGGACTGTTCTAGAAAGAAGTAACATAATAACGTGATCAAACAATAGAGTTGTATGAAACGAAAACACCTTCGTAAGCTCCGTATACTATATCTTGCTATATAAGTTCCACGAGTATATCACCATTGATAAGACAATAAGGATTAGCCGCAAACGAATAACTCCTAAGCCTACGAACACCGCGTCACATCAATAACTCAAAAAAACGCAGGCAGCCACTGAAAGAGAATCCAGATGAACACTTCGAAGGCAAGTATAGGGGTAGAGCTTGAGTTCCTGCTCGGCGTTGCAGTATCTGATCAACCAATAAACATTCCGGAGAGATTCCGACATGGGGGTGAACCCTTGATCCTCCCGCCAGGCCTTGACCGTTATGATAACCCCATTGAAGAAGTGCGGGAGAGACTCGGGCGCACAATCAAAAACGCCCTTTTTGGTATTCCCGCGCTCGGGGACCGTATAGTCTGTTCAGAGGAAGAGGCCGCGGCGGATGATGAGTCATTACACCTCAGGCAGTACGTAGACTGGACTATCAAAAGCGATGAGTCAGTCATCATCGTCGACGGCATTGACCATGAGAAATACATGGGTGAGTATGAATGGTTCCCAGCCGAGGTCTGTTCACCCGCACTGTGGGTGACGGAAGCCTCATGGGAGGAGATTCGAGCTGTAGTCCAAGCCATCAAGGATGAGTTTTGGATTATTACTCCGTCAACAGCCGGAATACACTATCACTACGGCCATGGAAAGGACTATTTACCTTTCCAGAAACTTCGGCGCATCGCCGCGTTGGCAGTAGCAGTTGATCCTCTGATGGCTCAGCTGCACCCGGAACATAGACGAGACGAATCTTTCTGTCTAAGCAACCGACTCTACTCCCGCGTCGCACATGGAAGAACCGCTGCAGCGACAACTGAGGATCTAAATGTAGCTTACATTGAGGCAGAACCTGAGGTTCCTGGCCCAGAGCGCAGGCCAAAGCCATTCCCACGCCCATGGCATATGCGCACACCCAGTCTCATTGTCCCGTTCAAGCGTGGCGAGCTGACCGGATATAAGTTTGACAGATATTATTTTAGGGGCTCCGGTTATGCCGAAGACAATACCGGAGAATGCCGCCCTTGCGAGATCCCTTTCGCAGTCACTGAGATCCTGCAGTGTCAAAACGCACCGACGGTGGCCGGGCTGATGCGGTATAGCCCAGAACCTAAGGATCGACCAGCGTATAACTTCCGAGCCTACACTAACCCGTTCTACAAGAAGATTGCACGCACCCCCCCTAATGGTGAAATTGACCGCTATTATCAGCACAAGCGTACTGTAGAATTCAGGCAGATGGAGTCGACCATGGAAGCCGAGGAAGTTGTAGCCCACGGGAAGATTATTGTTCGACTATGTGAGTTTGCTGCCGAGGCAGATCTCGCCAAGTTTTGGAGAGTGGTCCTCGATTGCACGGTTGCAGAGGACCATGGTGACTGGTATGATGTCTTTGATCTGTTAGCCGAGCTCGGACTGACATCTGAAGCCACAGTCTTGCAGCGCGCGGTCGCTCGATTCCGGGCCGAGGGCAAAAAGTTGGCGGTAGACGAGGCGCGCGATGAAGATGGAGAGGGCGATGAGCTACATGATTACCAGATAGAAAGCCAGGGCTTAGAGGATGTACATCTCCTTTTCCAGGAACAAGATTAGGGTGGTCCGACGACTCGAAAGCCAACGTAAGTACTCTATTTTAGCTATCAATATACAACTGTTACGCTTGAACAGTAAAATGATGGATAGGGGCAAGTAGTCTTAGAATCTGGCGCCGAGACCGGCCGATATGTTTTCGGTGAGTTCTACACACATGAAGCTCGGTTCATGGCGCTCGTGGCGCACCTGACCGAAAGACAGGCGTTCATGGCCCGCACATGTAGGTATGGGCCAACGGTTCGTGAACCATGGCGTTTCATCAATCACGGTGTACCACGGGCATCAGCAAGATGTGACTGTAGATGCTGTGGCAAAGTGGCCCGAAACCTAAGCAAACACCGGTCACAAATCGACCGCTATGTGAATGACAGTTCTCCCTGGGACACGTCAGCCTGTTGTCGCAATAGCATGACTCACACAAGCCACGGTTGTACCGCATGAGCGCTTCACTTGCATACGTGGCTATTTGTCTCTGAGCTCAGGTCTCTTCCAGATAGCAGCCGCGCGAGGGCCTGCTACACAGATTGGTGAGACAAACTGAGGGTATTTCCCCTCTAGTTTACCAGATCTCGCTGCTACTTGTTCGAAGCCGTTTCAAGTAATGTGACACTGAGCCAGGGAAGCCGGTAGGGCGAGCGGCCGATAGTGTTTACAAGATATATATTTCTTTTTGTTTTGGAGTAGAAGTCAGCGCGAAGCGTATGTCTCGGAAGATTTCGAAAAAGAAACAGAATATTAGTTTTTGTCGCGCCGCCGCCAAGGACCAGAAATACCTGGGTACCCTAATATATAAGAGTGCAGAGGAGATGATGAATGCCATAAAGCATCGCTTGCACGTTATTTACAAGTGAGTCATCTAGGGGAGAATAAACTGAGTTGGGAGGTCTGTAGGTAGACTTTATCTTACTCTGCCCCTCCCCCACCACTTCTTGCCTGAGCTATTACACCTCGCGTCCTTCTTTCCGAGTCGTTAGCTTTCGGCTCGATCCCGTCTAAGCGCCGCTAAGCTGCGACATGCATATCGGGCAATTGCATTGCTCCTTAGCGCGCTGATTGATTCGCTGGAATGATTGGCTCCCCATCTGAACAGGCGCGTGAACACTAACCTAATCTGGGGTGATCCAGATGGTTGAGCCACGGGCCAATGGCGAATAAGAGGCTAGTACTCAGGTAGTAATAGTATACCAGCGCTAAATCATCACCCCTCATCATCGGGAAGCGCGTGTTGCCGGGTGCCCAATCAATTTCCTGCCACCGAGCCAAATACTAGTACAGAATACGGAGGTTCTGGCCAAAATTAAATGGCATGCTCAACGTTCATGTAACGTGCCAATACATAAGCTCCTATACAGTATATACATCAGTCTAACCAGAAATAGGTAATAACTGACAGTAGTTTCGCAGCTGGGTAGTTAATATCCCGGGCCGTAGGCGGGCTGACATAGCTTGGCACTCCGTCGAGTCGGGCTGCTACAGCTGGTACAGATCTTTCCTAATTAGGTTACCCTACTAGTGGCTGTCAGTCACTCGCACTGTAACTCTACTTTAAGCATGCCACTTGATTTTGGCCAAAACCTCCGTACTAGTGGAGAATACTAGTACAGAACTACCCTCCTGGGCCCGTTGCGTCGGCCACGCTTCAAACCATCGCTACACCTGCAGAATTCCTCGCCATGAGAGGCCGAGTTGTCAAGTCGCGGCAGGCTTGCCGCCCCCGTGTGAAACCCCTCCTCAAGCCCTCGCAATCAAGGCTGCTGGACGCCGTGGTCGCGGGCGAGGATATAGGTATGCATGTCAGCAGCTGTCTCTCGTCTCTCCGGGAGGAATAAAACTATTGACTGTCAGGTGAAGATCCTCCACCGAACCATGGCAAGCAGTCTTCGGTAGGGAAAGATCTGACCCAAGGAACCACTGCGCATACACGGCGACCCGGTGTCGTGTCCGATATCCCGTCTTCGCCCGCGCAGAGACGGCAATCGACGCGGACGGATCCGCAGCGATCGAGAGTTAAGGACGGGAAAGCGGATCAGAGGGCCCAGGTATGATACTACTCGCTCGTACATAGAATCGCAGACTAATAGAAGATTTTGTGCAGCCAACTCGACAAACGTCAAGGCCCAAGCCCCCTAAGGGTCGAGATACCTCTCTCCCCGAGTCCAAGGTTGAGGCGCAAGGGCAAGTCCCTCCAGCTACGCGGTCGCGGAAACGGCAGATCGTCAACGACGACGACAAGAACGACAACAAAGAACCCAAGCTAAAGCGGGCGCGGTTGACGCGGAAGAATCTGGGCCTCTTTGACAAGATGGCTAGGAAGAAGGGATCCAATAGAACCTCGGCATCGGCGTCGGAATCCACGGTCGGGTCTTCAACGACGCAGACCACTTCGACAACGATGTCTGGCTTCCGCCTTAAGACCTACAAAAACAATTTGCTGCCTCCACGTTTATCCAAGCCGCCTAGCAACCTCGAGAATATTCACGAGCGACATACCAGATCCCGTGCCAGCCCTCCACCTACTGAGTCAGAACACAAGTGCTTCATGAAAAGGGTCGCGGGGGCTCCGAACGAATCAACCGTGCTCGTTGAGACAAGTAGCAAGTTATTGAAGGAGTACAATGACGAGGGCTACAAAAGAGTTTTCAACAAGAAGTTTACAGGCTTTTCGGAATACGTCGGCTTTAATGAAGGTCTATCTGCTCCGCAGCCCGACTTCGTTGAAGGTCTAGAGATGACAGAATACCGTCCGTTTTACATCGATGACCATATCAAAGGAGCCGTTATCTACAAGGACGACCCCTTCTCCTTGACATTGCCGCACTTGGCTGGAGAGTGGAAGGCACGCGGGAAGAATATGGAACAAGCAATGCTGCAGAGCGCCTATGACGGTGCGGTTTTCGTCTTTGCAAGAAACGAGGCTCTTTCCTACCTTGGAAAACCTGACCCCCCTGGCCATGCTGAGATCATAACTTTCGCCACGGACGGCACTACGATTAATTTCTTTGCACATTATGCTGCTCCATCCGCGGACGGCACGCTTGAATATCACCAGTATCCCTACGCGTCGGCAGACCTAAAGAGGTTCAACGAGTTCGTGGACGGGCGGCGAGCCATCAGGAACAGACAAGACCACGCGAGGGAGCAGTCGTACGCGTTGAGGGACCAGCTGAAGGAACACTCGAAGCAGCAGCGCGACGGTCTCCAACCCATCGCCGAAGAAGCCCCACTCCTTGGTTCTAACATTGTTCCAGAAGCGCCACTTCTTACACAGGAGAGTAATACTTGTGTCGACAGTGACGGCGAGGTTGAGCAGCCGCCGACGCCGCCGACGCCACCGCCAGCCAAGTCTTTGGCATCTAAGCGCAAATGCAGAAAAGCTCCGTTGGCCCGTACCGACAAGGCCCGCAACAAAACTGTGGCGCCGCCCCTTCCACCATCGTCCAACGGGTGTCGAAGGTCGGCTCGCCTCCTGAAAGCCTTCCAACTATCCTCGGAGATTTCGCAAATGTAAAGGCCGAGGAAAATACATCTTCATGTCGAAAGGGAACATAGTATCAGGAGTGGGCCTCATGTGCTGCGGGTGCCGCATTAGCGGCAGCGTAGGAACGCTATCGTCAACCTAGACTGAACCGCAACAGCGGCTACTATCCTCGACAAGTCCTGTCAAGGTCTCGGTAAAGATACACTTTGAAACATGTGGCACGGTATGAAAGGACACTCGTTTACCAATTACTCTTCAATCTTTTACTTTTTCCTTGTCATTTCCTTTCTTCCATTCTTTTCTTCCATTCTTTACTTCCTTCCTTAACTGTTGCTCTCGTTGCCTGTCATTAGTCACGAGATAGATAGCTATCAAGTTAGGTACGTACTGATACGAACCATAACTAGGTGCCGAGTTGGTCACTCTCCGCCGCGCATAGAGGTGAAAGCACTTCGTGCGAACCTATGCGCGGAGCCAACTCAGTCTCATTACACTCATGATCATGATTATTGCAAGATGACCAAAATAAAAAGAGCTATGTATTTTTGGAGTGCGTCTAGGGTACCGTTACAGAAGCCGGGAACTCCTGGCTTGAGGGACTCATGCTAAGCCTTCCATTTGGTGCAGCATTGATGGTGAGGCGTGTGGCACCCTCGGCGTGCGCGCTCACTATGGTACCGTCTTCCCGACTGCAAAGAAACTCGTGATTGATGAGGACTTCGTGGTCGTGTGTCATGACGTACGACACGTTCCAGCCCGGGATGTGCGTCGAACACCACTGCATGCCGTTGTCATCGGCGCCCTTGTTGATCGACCCGCTACACCCGCTGTGGTAGTCGTTGTAGGTAGTATTGAGGTAGAAGGCGAAGGACTCCCCGCCCGTGTATCTGCTGATGCCGCCCGTAAAATCGGAGATCATGAATGTCGGCGTGTTCGTGGCCGTCGAGCACGGCATTACGGATAGTCCGGCGTCGGTGAACCGCGTGAATGACATCACGATGGCCGTGACGGCGGGTAAAATGGCGGCGAAGATCATGGCGGCTGATGGTGTAGTTGGCGATTTATGGCGGCGGAAATGGTGGGGGTGGTGGAGGTGATGGAGATGAGAGAAGTCGGAGTAAAACGTGGGAGCTTGGAGATTGAGCGAAGACTTAGGTCGGCTTGCGGTGGAGTTAGGCGCTGGTTATATTACCACCGTACTGTCGTGGTAACGGCGTCGCTGAGGGCATTGGTAAGTGTGATATAGATCTATAACTTTGCGTATGTTTGCTATATAGTTGAATTACTACAGTATTATGGTGCAGCCTGTTCGAGAGGTTGACAAAAACGCAAGCCAAGGCGATGGGTAAATAGCCGACGTTCGTTCGCCAATTAGATCGGGCTTGGCTCTGACTCTCACCACCTCGAATTCCAAATAGTGGCATGATACAGTCGGCCTTGTCGGCAATCTGCTAATAGGCAGCCTTTTTTTCAATTCACCTTTATTATCGGATTTATATTTGTATACGTAGGTATTTGCCATACAGATGCCATACAGATATCCACGTATTAATCTTACGGAGCTAGGACGATATATGTAAGTGTGTTTCGCGGCATGTGATATGCATGCACACTACCCTTGAATTCTGTGGCCCGCCCCGTTGACGTGCATGGTAGACTGGGGCATGGTGTTCTAGGGCGTGTGGTTTTAGCCTGTCGGACAGATAATATATAATATCTACTTACTCTCCACGACGTAAACTCTAAGAATGCTGAAACAAACTAGTTCTGACGAATAGCTCTGGAAAAGCGAGGCCCAGCGACTTAAAACCGCCAGGTTCGCTTGGATCAACAGCAACATTTGTTCTACATAATTGTCACTACTTATTCGCCTTGATGGCATGCAGGGAGCCTATAACATTCTAGTACACTAACTAAGGTTAGGGTACTTAGCTGACGGATCCGATGTTGCTTGCTTGCGGCTCGCACCACAGCGAAACGGAACGAGACCACATCGGGCACGCTGCCTCTGCTGATCATGGTACTTAGAGTATCTAGTAACACCCGTCTGACGTCCGTAACCGCTTATAACCACTTGATCAGGTCAGGCTAGGTTAAGTAATTATAGGCTCGCCGGTTGAGGTGTTTGCTTTTGCGTCGAACAACGACCCGGATCACAACCGCTAGCGGACCCAGCGTGATTAAACTGAGTGGTGTACTGCTACGGAAACCTTTCTCTTTCTCGCTTTCCTTCGTAGGGTGGAGTTTGAGTGTATCAATTGCCTACATATAGGTTGGCATGATGTGTGTGCGACTGATCTGAGTGGGTGTCGGTGAGGATGATTGCTCCCTGGAGACCAGTTCTCGCGCGGAGAAAGACGGGTCAGGGTACATGAGCAGGCAGCAGGCCATACGTACGCTGCTGTCTGTCTGTCGATCCGGGATCCGAGATGCGTGGTAAGATAGGCTGACGACACTGGAATGGACTTTGCTGAGGACGCTACTTAGGAGCACTCAGCTAGAAGGAGTCCTTAGATAGGATTGTGTACTTATTGGCGGATCGAGGAGCTACGACGGAGCAGGCATACTATCTCGGCGACGCAGACACTCTCTCTTCAATAGAGGACTGTAGATCACGAGTTTATAGACAACCTGCATAATCGTCATAATGCTTGCATATAGCAGGACTGCCCTTGACGGGGATTCTCTGATACGAATGATTCACGGCGAGCTCGTCGTGCATCTCAAGCATGTTGAAGGCAATATCATCAGCCCGGCCTATGGAGTGTCGAATGTGTCAAATGTAAGAGGAGTTTGGAGTTTTCACACTCTCAGGGTGGAGGCATACCGCTCCTGCTGCGAGGATGTCCCTCAGCTGTTGCATAGTCTCACATGATAAAAATATAAGGCTGGTCAAAGCAGTCATCCCAGCCCTTCTTGCCGGAATCCCAAAATTCCATTAGTATCTTGCGCGCCATGACGGGCATCGCAGAGCCCATATGCGGCGCGGAATCCCTCAGCGTATCGGCGATAAAAGCCCGCTCGAAGGCCGTCCCATTCACGGCGCCCACGCCCCCCACCACCAGCGGCCAGAGGAAACAGTTCTTGAGGTTGCCGTGTTTATACCCTTCTTTGAGATCCAGCAGTAGACGGTCGTAGTGCGTGCGAACCGTCCGTGAGAGTGCCTCTGATTCAGGCAGGAGGAGGATATGTTGCAGTGAGAGTATACAGTAGAGAGCTACGGCGGACTGGTGAACGCGGCCTACGAGAAGCCATTTCGACCACGTCCGCTCGTTGCTGTTTGTCGAGGCGTAGGCTTCTGGTGAGAAATTTAATATCTGGTTCAGGATGGTATGGGGCTCGGTGTAGACTGGCATATCATCTTCGTGGGAGGAGCATGATAATGTTGACGAGGAGGGAGAAGACAGGGAGGAAGGTAAGGATGGTGAGGTTGATGTTGTTGATAGTGGTAGGTCGGGTATCCCCTGAGTCGCGAGAGCGCGGAGATGGTTGATCTGCACCACGTTGGAGAAGAGTGAGGACGGACATATCGAGCCGACATAGACGAATCTGACATCACCGGTCGATCCCCAGGCGGACTTCAGGAAGTTTAGGTGCTTGGGATGTGAGAGTTCGGTCACTAGATCATGGCTTGGACTTGTTGTGTTGCCAAAGACCTCTGCTCTTTTTATATCCATTTGCGATTAGCAAGTAAACTCAGAAGTTGGGCTATGAACCGAATAAAAAGGGGAACTTACAATACCATGCTCAAAATGCCGCTGTGCATATGTGGACATTCGTTCCACACCTTCTCGACGCCGCCACGAAGCCGCAGCATCTGCATGAGTCCGTGATAATGATGTCGCCAGGCGCCAGAGGGCAACAATTGCTGCTGCATTTATATCATTCCCGTTAGTGTCCCGTCTGCTTTCGTTGTCATTCCGACCAACCGACGCCAAGAGTATTTCCTCTTCTTTCTCTCGCCAATCCCACACGTAAGAGGAGGAAGACGTAGCAGGATAGGACACTTAGGTACTTACACTAGCCATCATCAGCATCAGAACCCCCGTCATCGTCGCATCGCTCGTCCGGTTCTCCTCCTGCGTCATCTCCGCGTTGAGCGTGCGGATCACCTGGTACGTCCAGAACGAGACGGCCGACTGCGCCCGCTCGCGCACATTCGCTTCCACCTCGGGTGGCAAGCGGTGGATCTGGTGGCCCAGCGCGAACAGGATGAACAGCCCTTGGATCGACGCCGGCAGGAGATGCGCGATGCTCGGCGGGAACGCGGGCAGCTTGAACCGCGGGTCTTCGGAGAGCAGGATAAGCGGCGAGGCGCGCTCGTAGACCTCGCAGCTGTCTGGTTTGTCGGTTTCACGTATTAGCAATACATGTCTTGTCTTATTACTCCGCCGTCGCCGCCATGAGTGAGCTTCGGATGTATGGACTGAAAACAAAGAGACTGGCTTCTGGCTGGCTGGCTAGAGGCGGAAGGAAGGAAATTATGTTGGGTGAGCGAAAGACTTGCAGATATACGATGCTTTGACACCGGCGAAGTTCTCACATGCGATGTCGTATCGCATGATGGCTTCTAGACTCCTGGGTTGCCGGGCGCCTTGTAGGTACAGCGCATCTAGCTCCCGTATAAGATCGCCTTCACTCCAGAAATCCTCGTCGGTCGAGGAGGGAGTCCGATCGGCTATATTGGCATCGATCACGTCGCCGTCGACACAATCACCACCGCCGGCGGTGTTGTCTGGTTGTTTCTTTTTCTTGGCAACCCCGGCAGCTGGACCCCCTGCTGCTTTCGCCCGCCGTCGAGTGCGCGCCGTCACCCGTCCCGGCTTCACCCAGCGCAGCGGCTGCTTCTCGTCGTAGCCGGGGCATACGAGCCCGCTGGTGCGGCACCGGCTGCATACGGGTCGCGTTGAGTCGCATACCAGTCTGCGTCGCTGACACTCCCAGCAATGCTTCCGAGGTGTCTCGGCTTGCGCTTTCGCCGTACCAGCTGCCTCTATGGATTCAGGGGATACCGACATGTTATGTGACTTTGTGAATCTCTTCGATGCTCCGAGGTCCTTTCGTATACGATGGACGCAGGGGATCCGTAACGAAAATGCACCAGCTTCACCTTGCTTTATGCTGGCTCGGGTAATATCATATCCTGTTCAACTCCCTTGAGATCCATCGCACAAGCCTTTATAGTAACAGCAAAGCTTAGCAATATTGATGATCTGATTATATAGTAAAAATGGAAAATGGAAACCGGCTGTCTTAATCTTTTACATGAGCTCAACATCGCATCAGCTCCCTCATCAGCGGCGAGCAATAGGGGCGGTGACGACACTAAGCCTAGGACCATTCCGAGGATCATTTGTGTCTAATGCAGTGTAAGACCAGCCAAGAGGATTCTGGCTGCCAACGTGCAGAGGCTTAGATTGCGCCGTTTCGGCTGTGTTAGTGGGGAGAGAGGCGAGCGCCTCTTGCCGATCGCCATCTGGCCCATAATGTAATTGGTAGCCCTACGACTCCCCTTGTCACGTCAAATCTATTGGGTAATTAAAGAAATGCCCCGTCGTCTATTCGTTACCCAACGTTTATGAGAATTCGTAGATGTCGTACATCTAACCCTGTTGTATCCTAAGGTAAATCTTGTTCACATTCGTCGAAATACGGCGTAAAAAGTTCATAATATTGATTAACTGCTACATACACTATCTAATCCACGAGAATGGGACTGTTCCTGTAAAGGCCGCTCGTGCGTGCTCTCGGGGTACACGCAACTCGACCGACATATGCTTTGCACTAACTCCGGGGGGGTATTATCGCAACAGAGTCATGGTCCGCAGCGCGTGATGGACCGTTATCTCATAAATCCATAATCCATGGCTCATCAACAAGACAAGAAAATTCCAAAGAACAAAAGAGAAAAGACCATCCTTCCATCATGTTCGGAGTGTGCATGTCTTCTCTGTCTAGTAAGGGGAATCCACGACATCATCGCGACCCAACTTGTAACGTCCACTTTGTCTCGTGCCAACGCGTCCTGAGCTGCGTCTCGGTGTGCTCAGTCGCTGAAAGTCACCAGCGATGCTCTCTCGCGTCGGTCGACTCATCTTGTTCTTGCCAATCATATTGACCTCGTTGGGAAGGGCCACAATGACGTTCTGGTCGGATCCGAACTTGAAATCGTCGGCCTTGACGTCTTCGGTGTATCGCTTGATGATGTACGGGGCTTTCGCGCCGCGGAGCACCTTCTTCAAGTTCCAGTCCACGATATAAGGACCCGTAGCCGTGATGATAGACGTCTCTCCGCCTGCCTGGCTGGTGTTAAATCGGGCCGGCGTGAAGGAGACGCCTTTGCCCGTCTCGTGATGGAACTGTGCCACGTGCTCCGGGGTGAGCGCAAGACGGCGCGGTTGTGGCTTTGCGTCGGCAGCAAAAGACTTCTCAAAGCCGAGTTTGCCCTCATTCTTCCCCTCTTTTTGCATGGCATCGATAAGGAGCAAGTAAGTACGGCATGTCGCCAGCACCCAGCGGCCGTCAGCAGACACGTCTAGACCAATGATGGGCTCACCAAGCGCCGGAATGTGAGTCTTGGCGTTAATGCCGAGGCGGTCGAATAAACGGATGTCTCCCTTGTTAGAAGCCACTGCAATGTAGCCCTTCTCTGTCGTGGACAACGCAGAGAAGTCATTCTTCGAGGCGTATTGCTTCAGCTGGGAGTCGACAAGCTTGGTCCCCGATAGACGCGGATCGACGCGGAAGAGAGCGTTCTTTGAAACACCCAGAAAAGTGGGCTCGTGAGTCATTTGGGCGAACTTGTTTTCGGGGGCATACTCAAGGACCGGAATGTCCTCGTGCACATTCCATTCGTCCACGACCTTGCCGTACTCGAGATCCATGCGATACAGCTTGTGGGGGTCGTTGTCTTTCTGCAGGATCATATTGCGATCCTCATTGTGCAGCATGACTTTCTTGGGGCTGAACAGCTCGCCTTTCGGCGTCTCTACTTTAGAGATGTTGGTAGAGAACTCTAGGTGGTTGTTGGGGTGATGTTTGAAGACGCCGATCTTGGAGCCGCGGACAACGAAGGAACGATCATGCTTGTAGCCAACAGCCAGGCCGGTGTTGATGTCGCCGTCCTTGGGTTGTGTCTCGATATCTTCCTCTTCTTCGTCGCTGTCGTAATGTTCGCTCCTGGGTCTGTCATCATCGGTCTCGTCGGTCTCTTCCTCTTCTTCCTTTTCTTCCTCCTCCTCTTCCTCGGGAGGGGCATCCTCCATGGTCAAGTCCTCAAAGGCGTCGAGAACATATTGGCGTTCCCGCTCCTTGACCTTGGCCCATTTCTGCTCGTTGAGCTGCTCCCACAGCGCTTGCATGAGCCCTTCTTGAAACCTCGCGAGAGTGGGCTGATCCTTAAACCGCAACAGCCAAGAGTAGGCAGATCCGTCTTCGGTGAACTGGTTAAATATGAAAGACAGGAACTCAAAGTTGAAGACGGGATTCATATCAGCCACGACAGGAATGCCTAGCCAATCGCGCTCCTTGCTGGCAACATGTAGCCAATAGTTCCACCCCCCTATATCTGAGACCTGCGCGGAGACGGAAGCATCTCGGAGAACGAAAGACCCGGAGGGGAAGTCGAAGAAGTGCAATTCGGCCAGCTCGTGGGAGAGGACCTCGACAGGCTCGGGCTGGGGGGGCGCAGCGGGCAGCGCTTTGGGTTGCGATGACGATGCCGTGTTGATGGCCGCATCGTGGGCCTCGGATTCAAGTTGTTGGGTGGGAACGATATCGGAGACATCGTCAGTATCGACGCGGCTGGGGCCGTGGCCGTCTCTTTTGACCCCGACGTTGGCCTCGTTCCTCAGCTGGAACATGGCGTCGGCGGACTCGATGGAGCGGGCGAGCGTGGGGCTGTGGAGGGGGCTCGCCTGGGGCAGGGGCTGCTCGTCGTCGAAGTCGAACTGGCTCAGGTCGGCGGCGGAGGCGGTGGTGTGCGGCTTGCGGTACTTGCGCTCGTACTGGCACTGCTTGGCGATGCGCTCGAAGGCGGCGACCTGGGCCGCGGGCACCTGCGGGTCGCAGACGAACTCGTAGAGGTCGCCGACGTCGCCGCTCAGGTCCTTCCAGGCGATCACCCTCTCGGCCGGGCTGCGGCTCTCGATGCGCAGGTGGATGGCCTCGTCGAGCAGGAACGTCTTCTCGTCTCGCTCGGTGCCGAGGGCGTCGATCGCGGCGTCCTCGTCTTCTTCGTCGGCCAGCAGCTCGGCCTCACCCTCTTCGTACACACGCTGGACGACGAGCTGGTACTGGAATTCCTGGCCGGTTCGGCGGATGCGGATGGCGGCGTCCTTGAATATGAGTTCGGAGTAGCCCTTGGGGGAGAGGGGTCGGACAAGGTAGAGTTGGCCCTGGGGCAGTTCGATCATGGACTCTTGGCTGTTGCTGCCAAAGAGTAGCTTGCCGACTGTTGGTGGCGACGACCGATGACGTCGTAGGTTAGCCGCAGAGAACCGAGGACAAAATGGGGATGATTGATTCAAGCCACAAAGGCACGATAGAAACCAGTAGTACGGTTGGGCAGTATAGTAAACAGACGGGACGAGAGAGGGATGACATAGGAACAGTAGTGGCATATAAGAGGGGTGGAACAAGAAATGTGAGAAGTGTAAGTGTGCGTAGGTGAAGGTGAAGATTGAAGTGGTTGAAGAGGCGAGGAAGTGGTAGCAAAAGCAAAAGCAGCGGCAAAAGCAAATGGTGAAACACGTAGGAATGGAGAAATGGAGGAATAGCTGACTCGGAAGGGGAGAGGGGCAAAAAACTTACCATTCTTGAGAACGAACATCGTTTCTGTCTGTCCAAGATGGAGTGCCGACAGACAGACAGACAGACAGACAAGCAAGTCCTTGTTGTTGTTGTTGTTTGCTGCTGCTGTGTCAAGTGGTGGTGTGAGTGATTGGTTTATGATGTAAGAGGCTGCACGGAGAGAGAAGATGGGGAGAAAGACAGAAAGAACTGGCGGACAGTTCCTAGACGGTCGCAAGTCGATAAGGCTGATCAAGACTTATCGCGAGATCGTCGTTGTTGTCGTTGTATGTGTGTCCGCGTGTACATGTGTTTAGAGTGTGAACCAAGTGCCTGGTTGGGTAAGTGGGTAGTATTTATTTTGGGGGGGGGGGAGGGGGTTGTTTTTTCTTTTATTTTTCTACAGTACCTAGGTACTACTTAGTAGAAGATGGCTAGACGGCCAAAATACACACCTTTACTGGCCTTACTCACCCCAGAGCTCACCTAGAGTAAGGCCGGCTGCCCACCAGATTTACCTACCTAACCTTTACCAGGGCAACCCTCCCGCACCTTCCCCACCTGCCCGAAAAGGGCTGCGTCATATGGCGGGCTGCTGCCTTATCATGGTACCTACCTTCTTATCTGGAGGGGTAAATTTAGGTCAATTAGCGTTACTAGGGCCGCCGTGGCGATTGGTACTAGTATATGTGGCGGTGCATGGTACTGGACATTCACATCCAGGCAACACCACAGCGACAGGTCTAACATCACATTTCGGGAGGACAACATTTACACGTATCACTCCTTAGAGAACAATTTTCTATATATTAGGTAAATAATAATAATAATATACAAGTAGAGACATGTCATATTAATGAACTGTTCTAGGTCTAGAATATAAGATGCGAGTAAGGATCGCGGCATACAAGTCATTATCACACATAAGATGATATACGATACTTTCGTCGAAGAAGTGAGACAAATATACTTTCGCTCATGCAAGTATGTACTAAGGAAAGTTTGGTGACTTTACAAGCAACAACACAGGCCCCCCTAACTCCGGCAGCCGGCGTGACTTTAATATCCATTTTGTTATACGACTAAATACATGCCGAGGTGATAGGGCGATCCTTCCAATTTGACCCATGGGATACTACTAAAAGAGAAATAATAAAGAGAACAAACTCCCCAAAAGAGTGGCAATATCGAAGATAAGAGCTCAAAATGCATAGTTAAACACCTGCTCCACGACGGCACCCGCGGCACCGGCGCCGACGACGATCCACAGCCACTGGTTCGTCAGCACGTCGGCCTTGGGCCAGAACGAGTTATGCGTCTCCTTGTGCCGCTGGAAGTCGGCGAACTTGGTCGGGTTCGACTCCGAGTACCGTCTCGTCTGGTGGCGCTCCGTCTGCTTGTCGCCGCCGACGTACCGGAGGAACATGTAGTTCGCAATGCTACCCAATACCTCGACGGGCGCGAGCATGTCGGAGCCGTAGAGTAACAGCGGGAACGAGAGATGGACGAGGGCATCTCCGAGGTAGCTGGAACGTGTTAGTTGGTATCCGTTCGGCTAAAATTGTCGTGGAAGGGAAAGTCGATGGAGCTTAGCTTACTTGGGATGGCGGACTAGACTCCACACACCCTCCTTACAGACCGACGTGGAGTCGCGTGCCGAGTCCTTGAATCGTTCGAGCTGCGCGTCGGCCAGAACCTCGAGCGTGAAGCCGGCACAGAACAAGCCCACGGCGAGCGCCTGCACCGCCGGGTGGTATCCGGTCAAGACGGCGCCTTGATGGTGGAACGGCGCCGTGACGGGGAGCGAGATGACGGTTTGCACGAGGGCCTCGGGGAGGAACACGGTGAAGAGGGCCTTGTTCCAGTATCCCTCCTCGCGCTTCTCCACTTCGTACCGGGGGTCGTCGGTACCCTTTCCCTGCCGCCGTCGCTTGACGCTGCGGCTCGCGATGCGGTAGAAGAGCCGGCCGCCCCAGAGCGTGACGCCCGTCAAGAGCAGTCGCTCGGGCCGCGAGAGCGTGCCGAACGCCTGGCCGAAGGTCAACCCGCGGCGATACACCTTTCTGCCGACGGCGCTCCACCATCCGTTGATCATGGGCGCGATCGGCCAGAGCCAATCCTTCGCCTCGACGCTGTCTGTTGCCCGGCCGATGCCATAGGCCACGATGGCCAGCGGCGCGTGCAGCTGCAGGCTGGGGAGGATGGTGTCTTTGAAGATGCCGACGTCGAGCAGCTCGCGCTGGACGGGCACGTGGTAGGAGACGGTCGATGGCACGGGCGACGGATGCAGCACGCTGCCTGATCCTGATCCTGAGGCGCCGCCGTACCCTCTGCCGTTGTAATGGTTTGGGTCGCCTACATACGACATCGTGGCTTTGTAGTGGCCCTTTCTGGAGCCTTAGGATGTCTTGGTAGAAGTGTCTCGATTACGCCCTCGGCTGAGACAGGAACAGGATGACACCCCTTTGTGCGGGGTGCCGCAAGACCCCGACGAGGTGACATCATGTCATTATATATAATATCATACATCCCTAGGTACTGTATATTCCCCCGGATTACCCCACACTCTAGACACGGCGGATACATATACTTATGTAGCTTTGCTGAAGCAGTACTTATGTCACCAACTTTCTCAGGTCACTTTCCAATGCGATGGTAGTTGACATATGCTACATGAGAAATGGGTGAATAACAGCCCGAAATAAATAATACCTGGTCGACACAGTTGTCACTAGCCTCGAAACATAAAACCAGTCTGGGGCCATGTGCGTCGTCGGGATTGTTAGTCGCCAGCATTAATCTGACGGATTGCCGGGAGGAAGACTGCAGATCGCATAAACATAGGCGAAGCCGCGCACACATTAAATGGTTTCAATGGTATTAAGAAAAATAGATTGGTCTGAAGTGTGATGTATATGAAACTAGCCTGCTACAGGGTGGTTGAAATCTTCTATATCTTCGGAATGCTCGTCTAGGCCATCGAGATCATGCGGTATTGTACACTCGGTGTCGAGGATCAGCTATACATCTTATCAATACATACAAATGAAAAGAATGCTGGCACTGCAGCATGTCGTTGGCGCTCGTCTACAGAAGGACTCTTCTGTAATATCTCAATCATTCAGGTCTCAACATCTCACTCAGTTCTTGTCGTCATCATCATCTTCGTCCTCTTCCTTCTGCTTCAACGTAACTTGGAGCTTGCCGCTCCTGTCTTGGGCCCTAGAAATCTCGTACACCCCACCCAGCACGAGGTCTTTGGCTACGAGCTCTCGGGTGCGGCCCAAGCTTTCGATATCGGCGATTCGCTGCAATGTGTCCTCGAGGAACTGCCGGAAGCCCGGCTCTCCGCAGATCTCTTTGAAGGCTCGATGCATCGGCACAGAGCTCGCGCGGACCTGCGCCGAACTCGTGATGGTGAACAGGTTTAACCGGTCCAGCTCGCGGATAAAATCGGCCCTCGTCATGATCTGCTGCGCCTTGTGCATCGGGTAGCTGGGGAGCACGTGTCCCGTCTCCGGATCGTATGTCTTTTCCATTTCGGCTTCTTTATCTACCAGAGCTTGTGCGTACACCATGGCCGCCGACTGTGCTCGATGGGTTGGTTAATAGGTGGTTCCTCCTCGTATTTCCGGGAGTCGGTCAAGTGTAGGTAAACTTACGGCCCATTTCTGCTGGTCCATCACATCGTCGTCCATTTCGGAGCCGAGGATCCAGCATTGATTCAAGAACCAGGTCTTCTCGATTTCTTTGATGCTGTCGCACGTGGCCATCATGTCACGGGACTTGGCAACCCGGTTCAGAAAGGAGAGGCGCCCGCCGACGCGATCGTAGACCTCTTCTAGAGTCTTCTTGTCTAGCATTTCACTGAAGTAACGGAATCGATACCGCTGCAGTGCCGACAAGGCTTGTTGCTTCGGTAAGTCCGTCACGGGGATTATCTCCATTCGGGTAGCCAGCTGTTTGAAGCGCTCATAGATCCAGTAGTCGTCGGTATTGAAAATCATCGTCACCAAGTTCGCAGCAGCCCACTGCTCGGCCCTCTGCTGCAGGAGCTCGAGCAGGTCACGCCCGTCTTCGTCATCTCGAATCAGCTGGGTCTGGTTGATGATGAGAATAAGAGGCTTCTTCTTTTTCTCGCGATGCCGCAGAGCAACCTTTTCCAGCTTGTTCATGGCTCTCTCGATGTCCAGAAGGGCGGTGGTGTCTCGAGGGCCCTTTTCACTGAAGTAGCCGCCGATGTAGTCTTCGTGAAATTCATAGTCGAGAGCCTTGCCGAGTCGTATGCGAAACAATTCCAGATCGGAGTGGGCTTCAAACATGGCGCAACCTTCACCGTTGATCTTCCGCATGCCCTCCAGCAGCATGCTGCTCTTGCCACAGCCCTTGTCGCCCATAATGAGATAGTAGTGGCCCCTTTCGGACCCGTCAATAATGGCATCTATCTTGCCCTGCTCCTCGCGCTGCACCCAATGCTGGGGCATAGGCGGGGAAGGTATGTCCTTGCCGAAAGCGGCGAGCTCGAGCACAGGGTCTCCCGGCTCGAAAGCATTCTCAATCTTCTTAAGCTGCAGGTGCTTGTAGAACTTGTGATAGCCATAACCCGCAATGCCGAAACCAACACCAAGGACCAGGACCGAAGCGAATGTGGTCAGAGCGGACTCAATCGCCTTGCTCAGGAGAGACTGTGGAGCATCATTCTCACCCCTTGGGGGCTGCTGTCCAGAGCCAGTCTCGCCAGTGACGGGTGGCGCGTCCCTGAACGCACGTGTCGAAGAGAAGCCCTGTCGGAGTGGGGGCCAAACACGGCGTGTCGTCTGGGGTACAATTCTAGCTTGATGATTCGACACGGTGGGTATCCTCAAGCGAACCACGTGTCTAGCGAACATGGTCGTTGACGCTACACTAATGCCCGAGAGCAGATGGTGACACGGGCCTCGGAAGTCTGCTCTTCACTTTGAACATGTTCTCCTTGATACAGGGCGATGTATGGGATGTAACATCAAGGAATCCTGTATTGGGGGGGAAATAAACTAATAAGATTTGGGGTGATAGCTACCAGCGGGCAACCCCCTTGTTCAAAGCCACGCTTGAGGCCGCCAACGCTGATAGTGGCTTTATTTTAGGGATTGCCGGCTACATGCCCACAGGTACCTATGTACCTAGGTACTTTTTGACAACCCATCAGGGCGTTCCAACAAGAAACGACCCATCCCATATACAACACCAAAAACACTACTACTTCAAGCGCCGGCTAGCCAAGTAAGAAACTCAGAAAAATTAAGGGAATCATATTGAATGAATATTTAAAGGTCTTATTTTTAAAAAAGTATTCTTTTCTGATCTTATCCGTCTGTTTGCTTGTTTTTGTAGAACAGTAAACTTTGGTGATGTATTGTGGCATATGGCAGATGGGTCGTTTTTTGCTGGGACGCCCTGAACCCATCAAGGATCGGAAATCAAGTCCACGTTGTGGCTATCCCGATACTATGGGCTTATCTTATCCTTGCTTCTTGGCAAGCCCCCACGTTGATCGTAAGTGAAGATGGTAGTAATTTCGGCATTGGGTCGAATTCACAAGTTGGTAACAAGATAATGTATGACTTTCAAAACGTAGATTTATTATAGGTTATAGTTTGGGATAACTAAATTGACGTATTACTGCATACTGGTGAGAATAATAAATTTAGTTTCAACGCACAATAAAGTGAGCCATTGAAGAAAAACCAAAACAGCCTAGCGCGGCAAGTTGTAGATTTTAAACAAGAGCAAAGAAATTCCCGAGGTAGTGTACTGAGACTCTTGGAGAGCTCATAACCAAATATCTTGAGCCTTTCGCCACTTGTCTGGTCAGCTGTTGGCATATGACGTGTCTTCTATGCTGCATGAGCCTGGTGACCGCCGCGTACAAGTGTAGCAAAACGGCATTATGTTTGGGAAGATTAGAAGAGAAATCAAGAATTACTGGGGAGAAGTAATAACAATGGTAGGGATAAGAATGCAGTGTACTAGAATTCCCTATACTTCCATCGTGACGATTTTTGAAAAGTCAAATGGAAAACTAATTTGTGACCCTGCACTTATTTCGCGGCTTCATCAGCTCCTCCGGTGATGAGCTCGAAAGGATAAAAATTAATCAATGGCACTGGGATGCAATAGACTTTCCACGAATTGCTTGGCAAGCAAGAAAAACTTTCAAATTTGGAGTTGTCTTCTCGTTCATTCTCACACCCAGGAGTGAAACCTTATATTAGCCTTTGTTTGAAATTGTAACCGTGCGTAAATTCTACAGATATTCTCATTTTTGTATACGATGGCTTTTAATGATCTTCACCCCTTTACTTTCCTAAGCAGTATCTTGATCTATCAAGTATAGCTCACTTTAAATCCCGGTCTTGCGCATACTGCCTGGCATACTCTCGGGAGATAATCTTGAGGACATTTCCCTCGATCTCCGGCTCCACGAAGTGATTAAGCACCGACTTGATCTGCTGGTGATTTGGCTTACTGCGATAAAGAGGTGCTAAAAGAACATAACCAGAAGAGACAACAGCAGGTAACCTAATCAGTAAAGCCCTTTAGAGAAGAGGCTTATGTTTCTTTGGGGACTGATTCCCGGCCTGGCGTGAGTGACCTTGCCCTCACATCCCACCTAGGAATGACTATTTACATAAGGATGAGCAGAAATTTTAAGGAGCTGTATTGCTAGTAATGACCGAGCAACTGAAGAGCAAGAAAAGGCAGTTTTCAGGGGAACTCGGTCAACAGTCATGCCTCTTGACGCCGTAAGAGAAGTTTTTACTTGACTGACTCTTCCTCGTTATGTACTATGTGCACCGGGGTGGCAGATATCATGGGAGAAACAGCGGCACACGATGGAACACAAGAGTCTAGTGACAGAGTTGCAAGTAAGTAGAGTGATGGTTGTGTGTGTAAGGGCATCTGCATCATTTGCTCCTCGACACAAGACATGTCCTTGATAGGATAATCTTGGTGATAATCAGAATAATCCGGTTTCTAACCACTTCTTTGAGCACACAAAACAGCACCCCTACATCACACCCACTGCCCGTAGCTGAAAATGGGAACTGTCGCACTTGAAATCAAGGTAAACGTCCAGAACCAGTTGTATCCTCACCCACGTTGCCGCCACCGTTGACAAACACAATGGTGCTCATCGCGGGGGCAACCACAAAACAAGCCTACGCTCCCAGGCGCATTGTATACCACAATGCCATGCATAAGTCGCGGTACATTCTACCCGAATAATCAAGGCATAGAATCTGGGAGTTGCTATCCTGTCACCACAGCAAACTCCTCTTCATGCTAACACTTGCTCCTCTCCGCTCCTTGTTCCTCTACAACCCAGGGCATTAACATCAAGTGTCTAAGGACAGCTCGTAGGGATCGCAATACTCAGTTGCTTCATCTTCTCGATACATCTTTGCCGCTTTTACCACTGTCACTTCTGCCGCTTTCACCCTGTCTCAGACCAGAAACTCGGTGCAGTCCGCGAGTTGTTCTGGACCCCAGCCCGCACATCTCATTCGCCAACTGCAAAGAAATCATAACACCAAGTGTGGTATCATGATTGAGACGCCGCTCAAAATGTCTGCAGCACATAAAGTCTATGGCAAGGTAGCCAAGAACCAAGGTACGTTTGATCAAGACTTTACCAGGACTCATAAGTCCTTCTACTCCTTCACCAACAGGATTATAGCAGTCAAAGCTGAAATTATTCCTCATCTTAGAGAATTCGCTGCGGATGGCAAGAACCCTTCCTCCCCCTTGCCCACCACCTAACTATCCACCACCATTGCCACCAGTGCCGAAGCATATTCAGCAACCTGCAAAGGGACCTCACAGCTCCGCGACCGCGACTTGGGAGGGCGCCCGCGCGCTGGGGGTCTCTAAGCGACACTCAAGTCTGGTGATCCGAGATTTCTCCCTGCCCTCTTCGACGGCATCTCCGAACGCCTTGGCCAATCCGTACGAAGTTGAAGTCGCCACCAGCGAAGCCGAGAGTATCACTGATACTCATATCAGCAGCACCAACACAGAAGCAGATACTGATATCGAGACCAATCCCAATAGCGACAAGTCCGACACCGATACTGGAGGGTGGCTTGCGAGCCACAAGCAAGCGCACCGACGCGCCATTACGCAATACCTAGCAACCACCTCTGACAAAACTTCTTCGACCCTCCACCCCTGTGCAAGTACGGAGTCGACAGCCGCGGTTACAGAGAACAAAGCATCGGAAAAGGACTCTGCTGCCGCCAAGAATAGCGGCTCTATTACTCCCCGTGTTGGCACCTCCGGCCGCGAGTCTCCGCAAAAGGCCACATTCATGGAGCGCTGCGGGAAGGCACTTCATAAGAAGCGTAGCTTCTGGAAGAATAGGGAAGACCAAAAGGAGTAGACACGTCGGGTTTGATGTGTTCTTTAGATGGGGAGAGTGATGAGGATGGATTGCGGGAGAGGTGATAAGAAGGGTGCGGGCTGGTGGTTCGGCTGTCGCGTAATATTCATGAACCGTCGACCCCTGAATGAAATGATGCGGTTATCAGCGCGGGTTAATCATGATAAGTCTCGGGCCAGCCTTAAGTCCATGTTGTAAAAATTTCAAAGCCGTTCTTTTGTCAGCTAGTTTAAGGCTTCAGAGATCCTTTTCTTTGTTCTAGCCCTAGGATCGTGACACCAATCATCATTTCCAGCGGCGAACAATAGAGCGCCTGTCAATGTCCTAATATCCTCTGAAAATGAAACCGCTTTTATCCCATGCCTCATCAGGTCTCGCGACGACTTCTAATCCCTCAGGCAGCTGAGTACCCAGTCTTGGAGAAACTTGGTAATCTAGATCAGCCCTCAGCACAACTTTAGCCCTTGGCACGCTGCTCCTCACTCTCATTACTAGCTGTGAAAGAGGACCTAGATCTGGATCCGTATTGATCTTATGGATTCTGCTAGGTATCCTCGCCCGCAGCTCGAGGTATCGAAGACCCGGTAAGTTCCGAGCTAGCACGTCGTCAAGGGCTTTGAACTGCGGGAACCAGATACCCACGGAGATGCGGGTGATCTGTTCTAGTCGCTGAGGTAGAAGAGTTGACGCGAAATCTTCAATTGGCTTGGGCTGTGTATGTGGTTCGTCAAGCCATGGGATTGGGAGCGGGAAACGGAAGGTATTTGTACTATACAAAATGTGGATGCCTTCGGTATAGCTGTTCAGCTGTTAGAATACAGCCCCTTGGTATACTGCAGACGTTGGAGGTACTTACATCTTTCGACAAGTAGTAAGCAGGGCCAAAGGCTGCCAGCCATTATCTACATCAACCGTGTAGCATGTACCCCTCTGGCCAGATGGCCCATCTCTCCAGGCCACTCTTCCTCGACATTCGACGCAGAAGTTCCAAACCACACCGCAGTCTGCACAGCTTGGCTGGAGGGGCTCGGAATTCTCCCAGCCATTTGGACTGGGTCTATAAACGCATTCTACACACCTAAGCTTGGGTACCGTGCCACCGCGCTCCTCCCAGAACTCGGCAGGGTTGCTGTAAAAGATGTGAATCGTTCGGTTGCCGACCGCGTACTCCCAGATAAGACATCTGATCTCAGCTGGAAGGTCCAGTATGCAGCATCGCTCCGACGGTAGTTCTGCCACATTGCGGAGAGATTCTGAGGACAGCATTTGATGGCCATAGCCGAGGGACAGCCGGCGCCTTTGCTTTAGCGCTCCCTGATCTATCTGGAGCTGCCTGCCTAGAGAGACCGAGTCCGTGTCCTCGGTCCAGTGGCGATACAAGGGACGCGGCACGTTGCCCTCTATTCTCCTACTCATAGCATCGGCCATCTCACGTTCCCCTGGCTCGATCATAGCGTTGCCGCATATCCCATGCATCGAATCCAAAGGATCGTCGGAATCAGAAGGGGAAGACATATTGCGCGAACGAATAAAGGGATAACAGATGCTGTATCTCAGAATGTCGCCTCCAATCTTCCGCGCGTAATAACGCACGGGCAGCCTGACGTCGTCGTTATCGTGCAACTGGCGCACGATGTTTAGTTGTCGACGCAAGATCAGCCCGGATAGTATGGCACAAGTCCAAATTCCAGATCTGAAGCGTGCAGAAGGAATGTAGAGGAGAACAAGAGGAGAATGTAGCAATGGCAAGCAAGCCTACCTTTTATAGTCCAGGCATCCGTATTTGGTTGTTATGATTCGTAGATCGTGGCTTCAGGCAGCCAAATAGGCGCCAGCATGTAACGTAGGGGTGCTATGACGAAGGCTAATACAGCGACGAGTGATGAAGGAGCGCCTCGTGGAATTATAGTAGGATACACAGTGGCCATTTGCTCCCGCCCTACCTAATGAGTCAATAGAGGGACACTTGAAGCGATAGGATGCAAAGGTAGAGGCTGAAAGTTGGAGATGCGAGACATCCATCAAGATGCTCCCTGGTGTCTCAAATCGGTTTAACATTGATGCGGACACCTGCCCAACCCCTTGTCGCGTGCCAAGTCCCTTGGGGCGCATTGCTTGATTGCAAGTAAATGCTGACAGTCTGCACCCTTGGCGCGCGACCCTTTTTGCTTTTTGGTGACGGTCTGCCTTGGCAATTGTAACAGGACATACCTTCGCACGTGAAGGTGAAGCTATACAGCCCTCGCTCATATGAGACATGTTGGCAGACCTTGGAGGTTAGGAAGGCCAGTCCAGTTGTATATAGGGTCACTGTCAAGGTCAGCTACCGAGGCCAGGAAGGGACCCTGTGGACCATATGGACCTTGGCAGCCATCACACATTTTTGTATCTGAAAGTCATGGAGACACGTCGGTCGTTTCCGCGGACTCTTCTGATGAAAAGGATGAATTCTAGCCTATTAGGGAAAAGAGCAGATGTAGTATGACTGGTTTCATGATACAATGACAATGTTACAGCTCGGAAGTCGCTGGGGACGAGGTCCTCTGGTCATCATCACCCCCGTGAGGCCCGTTGTTAGGTCCTCTTCCTGGGCCGCGTCCCCAGTAGTTATCTCCGCTATCGGTGTCCGTCCCGTTTGAGCAACGAGGGCTATTATACAGGGATACTGATCCGAAAGGCCACATGGGTATCAGACACACCTCGTCAATAGCACATGGCGGACAACGCTTGAAACGAGTCCAGTTAAGGTACTCAGTGAGGTCTCTCATTGCGCTCACCGACTCGTCGAGAGCCTTCTGATCTGGTGTCGGATCCTCGACCACCAGTTGATGGACCTCAAGGAGGGTCTTGCAAATCCTGTGCGTCGTCGTCTCCAAGGCCGCCTTGATGAGAAAATCGGTCTCAGTCAGGGGTGAGACCGAACGAAGATAGAAATACGTGCATCGCTCGATGGCGCTGTCTACTCTATCCCCCGGGTCTTGGCCGTCGATGAAGACCGCGGTGAGAAAACTAACCTCACCTGCCATAAGCTCAAGAGTATGTATCTCTTCAGCCATAAACTTGAGCCTATCGGCGTAACGTGCCACTATCATATCAGTGACGTCTTGCCAATCAACTGTTCTTGTAAGTTGGTCTTTCCTCTCAGAGACCATCTTTTCCACGTAGTCTTTGATTCCAGCCAGATCGTCCTGGGCAGCGGAAGATAGTCTGGGTAGATCTTGTCGCTTGATGTCCGGGTTGGTCAGGTTGACGGGGAAAAAGAAAGCCGAGACCATTGACGAATAGTCAATGATAGTGCGACTCGATCCGATGCCTTGGTACCGTTCTGCCAACCCGCGAAATAACTCCAATCCTCCGAAGCCTCCGCGACCGGGACCCCTGGCGATGCCATCTGGGCGCTGCAACGCTTGTACTTGCTCTAAGCCATTGGAGAAATCGCATTGGATGATCTCAAAGCCGGCTTCCATTCGAATAATGCCATCGAGACCCCATTTCTGAGCCAGCTCACAGAGATCCGCAGCACGTTGGCGTTCATCCATCGGACCGCCGCCTCTTGGTGGCTTCGGCGGGGGCTCCTTGCTGTCTCGATCTCGTGTTGTCCGGGGCGCTTGCCTTGCATCAGACGTGGTGGCGCCCCTTAAAAGCAGATCCTGTGAGTCCAAAGTCCCCATGGAAGTCTTGCCACCACCCATACCATCAACGTATATGTATCTCATAGGGCGTATTGTTTGATAGACATGCAGATATCCATGGGTTTCATCATCATTATCATCCCTTGCTCCCATGACCTCCATTGACACCCTGTTGGACCGCAGACCTGTCTGATGTCCGGGTCCGTCTCCCGGCTCACGCCATCGACCACGCGCGAAGCCCTCGGCGTGTTCGATTTCATAAGCAAGCCAGTCTGGCTCGGATGGTGAGAGTGGGCTGCTGTTCCCGTGGTGAAGTAGGACGCCCTTAGGCACGGTCGCAAGGAAAAATGACATGCCATTATGGTGAAGCGACGATCCCCATTGGCGCATTGCATTATGGACGGCATTGAAGATTTGAGGCGCTCGCAATCGTGCCAACTGCTCGCTCGGACCGAAGTGATCAGCGGGTGGTTCACCTAAGACTGCTTCAACCACCGAAGCCGCGGCCAGGCAGCCAGTTAGCAAAGTCCTTTGACGCATTGATTCCCCTGTGATTAAATGACAGTTTTCACGTCAACAGACAGACAGAATCGAGAGAGAAATAAGAAATGAGGAAGGCAATTCTAAAGATACTGTCGAATGAGGCGCGATATTCCTATGATCTAATCTTATCAGATCAGATCGTAAGCTGCGTCGTCAGCTCCCCCCACTCCCAAATTGAGCACGAATCGCAGCCATGATCAGCACTGTCTTATTGGTAATAGCTTCTTTTCTTATATGGCCCCCCCTGCTTTCATAGGTCGCTGACACTTTGTTTCTCCCTCACCCCTTTCCTTATCTTTCAATTTGAAAGGTTAGGACAACCTGTAAAGTGTTATAATTGGGCTCCGCTATCATCGAATTAGAAGCTGAGGCTAAAGATACCTGGTTGCTATCCCATGTGGCGCAATGCGAAGGATTCGTGAGGTAGGTCAAGACGCGTAGGCCACGAATTCTTGCGAGGCACTCAAGAGTGCCTATAGGTACTTCCACCGGCGCAATTGCATATGTTCACTGCGCTCTGACATAAACTTGACCATTGACTTTCCACGATGTGGTCCCTGGTCGGCTTCGGTTCGGGTTCTGCCTGGGTATCAACGACCTAATGCGTCAGAGACCTTGTCACAGTGATACTTCGCAAACACTAGGCCTTTCCAACCTCCGCCCACCCCTAGCGAAGCCTGTCTCTGCCGATTATCTGAATCAACGCTGTCGCCGCAAATCATGCCCTTCCTGTGAGGGTCCGGATTCAAGCAGGCAGGCTTGGGACTCAGCTACATCGTATGGCTACGATGGCTCGCTGTTAGCTAAATGACGCATGATTCCTGTTTTTGATGCCGTGTTACTTCTGTCTTGAAAGACCGTTCTGTTATAGTGCATATGAAATAAAGGCGTGGAGGTGGAAAGCCGGGATGGAGGAATATACTAACTGGTAAGAAGGGGATCTGCAGAGTCTACATAACGAAAGATGTGTAACTATGTATCTCCAGATGCCACGGGGACAGATACTATGTGTACAAGGCAATTGTCAAGCACGTTACAGGATCATGGGTGCTGCTTGGGCGGCGAAGAGCTGGCGTCTCTGGCTCTGCGCTTGTCAGGAGATGCACACGAGCACTTGTGTTCCTCACAGCCTGCAATAAGAATACCGACTGTTTTGAAGAATCCCACATCGGCTTATTGAGCGATGAATAGCTCTTCGTCCTCGCCTCGCAGCGATCTCCACCACTTCGTCTGCTGAATAAGCTCTCCTTCATCGCCCCCAAGAATGAACCACCACTTCTGGATGAACCACTGCTTTGCCTCCCAACTTCTAACATCCCATGGTGTACCCGTTCCGGCCCCGCTTGTGTTTCGTCTGCTAACACCCGTTCCACCCCAGCAGACGAGCCCACTGAGAGAATCGCGGAAGAACTCGTCCTCATCGATCATCCCGATGCTCCCGATCAAATTAGCTCTCACGCTAGGGAACGGCAATACGTCAATGAAGGGATGATGGCCAACAGTGATCTGCTGCGGCCACGGGCGTAGGTCGGGCTTGATGGTCTGGAAGATACCCTGCACAGAGCGGATGAAATGCTCGTCCGCGCTCGTGTTGCGCGTGATACGCCTGAAGAAAGGCGATACCGAGTCGGCCAAACAACACATCCCGAGCGTAATGCCGATCGCCATGCAGTTCCGCTCCAGGGCCTGTATGGTACACATCCGCTCCAATCGCAGCGTATTGGCATACGGATCCGGTAGGTTGAAGAAAGCCAGCGTGTGGCTTACATGGCCGAGATGGTCGGCTCCAGGGCCTGATGGCACCCGAATCTGTACGTGAAGCACCGGGCACCCGCAGTCGACCAGCTCTATCGTCCAAGTTGAGTTAGCGACGCCGTGGTAAGTACTGTTAGAGGGGTCACATGGCCACTTCGTTGGTGATAATAGTGAGGTCATCTCATTCTGTGTCAGAGGATTGGGCAATAGAGAAGCCGGAGAACTGTCTGTACGGACTACAAGGTAATCGTCGGCATTGAAGTGACTTAGCTGATCTGCCGCTTCACCTGCACCCTGGCTTGTCTGTAGACTCGTGAGTGCAGAAATGTGCGCATTACCGACATCGTTAGCCGACTCTGATTGCTGACTTAGGGCACCTGGCGTAGATGAGGAGACCTCAACGTTTCCGGAAGAGATGCTAGCAGCCAAGTTTTCAAGGTCAATGATACGTCGCCGCCGTTTATCCCCTTACTAGTATCAATGCTAGCACCGCATCACCCTGCAGGGGGGCTCGATACTTACGGTACTTCTTCTGCGCCCTTTGGTTCTGCAGCCTCCTCCTCTCCGGGTCCCGACGCGCCAATCTAGCCTTTGGCTCTGTGTTCGTGGGATGGCTTTCAGCGCGTTCATTTTCCATAATGCTTGGCTGTCACGGAGTAGCGGAATGTAGTGAGGTTCTGTTTTAGGAGAGGGTATTCCATAAGCAGCCTGCTAAAATATACAGTGGCTGACATCAGCCATAGTCTTAGCCCTGCAGCTCAGTTGCCCACAGCCGGCGTTAAGTGCAAAACCCGGGCTATGCTATCGTCATTGATCGTAAGTTCTTTCGCTGGCTGACGTTAGAATCAATGTTTTCTCGACTCAAGGGGCACTCCATTGAGCACTGATGCAGCATATGCCCCTGTTTGTCTCAATAGATTCATTCATGGCAGCTTGGCAGCTTGGTAAGTAGAGGGTGAAGCACTGGCTGACGCCCAAGACGGACCATGTTGCGCAATACACGGAGGAGAGTAGAAAAGTATAAAAATGGCACGAGTCTCCAGGAGAGGAGGTCGACTTCATCGTTGAAACATTATCCTTATCAACTAGGTTAGGGTATCTACTATGTCTCGTACCGTCTTTATCACAGGTGCCAACTCTGGCATCGGTCTGGCTACCACCAAACTATTCTTGACCAACGGCTGGAATGTTGTAGCCACGGCGAGAAAACCCGACGCGGCAACTGAGTTACAGCAACTGGCGGCAATGGATAAGGCTCGCCTTCTGATTCTGACCCTCGACCTTGTTTCAGCCGGAACTTTCCAGCCAGCCCTCAGTGCTGCCACTGAGAAGTTTGGTCAAGTGGATGTCCTAATCAACAATGCTGGTTATGGGCAGTTTGGTATGCTGGAAGTCCTGGATATGGAGGACTATCGCAGGCAATTTGAGGTGAACGCTTTCGGTATGCCTAGCGGCCGGCGCGGGGCCGGCGGGCGCGGGGGGGGGGGCGGGGGGGCGGGCTGGCAGTGGTTACA